>APFE030211216.1:248981-269240 GCA_000404065.3 Pinus taeda
TCAGCAACTTCATCTAAAAATTTCATCTTATCTTCTCCCTTGCAGTCAAATGATTTTAGATAAGAAGACAAAGACAGAAAAAATTTCATTTGTATCTCCATTACCATGATCATTATTCCATTGTTTGAAACCTTGAACTGAAGGAGAATTTTCCAACTCCTCTGATCTATCTATCCATTCGTCCACAAACATAAGCCAAAAAGTCTTCAAATGACTTGATAGGTTTGGCAGGAAAGCTTTCAATCCACTGTTTACATTTCCCTTGAAATGAATCATAGAACAACATAATGCAAACATCCTCATGCTTAACTCTAAGAAGCTCAGTAAATTCACAGAAATCTAATATATGCTTCAAAGTTAAACTTAAATCTTCTCCATTGAATTTTGGACCATTCCTTAGAAAATATGCATCCTTGGGAAAATGACTTGGGAAACCATGAATTCCTGAAAAATCTATGCATGCATACCTTGAAATAAGAATGGAAGAATTTGGGTCCTTCATAACTCCAGTGGAATCACCATGAATTAATGAATTTTGAATTCTTCATCAATGGAGTCGTCAAGGTAGATTTGCAGCCTCGAAAAATATTCTGAGCTCCTGCTACCTTCAGAAGTTCAGCCTCCTAATTTCAGGAATGAATAATCTTCAGGCTCCCGGCAGACGCACCAAAATGTTATCTCAAAATCATGCACTGGAAGGCTGCAGACCAGGCTTAACTTCAAGTAACTATTTCAAACCATACTTTAGCTAAAGCTTAGCCTCTTTAGCCTGAGAGGGCTCTCTCAAAGATTATTACTGTTGACCTATGACAAGATGGGTAACTCTTGTATGATACAATGAACAAGTATGCTGGCTGGACAAAACATTAACTTGATACCCATTGGGCTTATGGAGTCACTTATATCTCAGTAAACAACAGCACTATCTTTTCATAGAAATCAGGGCACTTTACATCTAAATGTTCAAACATAACTCACATGAAACTACAGTTTGCAAAGGCATACAAGAGGACAGAGCATTATCAATGAATTCTGAGTGATTATGCATTTGTAAAACTCTTTAAAGAACATTAAAGAAATATACCATCACACATTTGCACAAGAAGATCCATTGTGAATCCTGAGAAGAAAAGCAGTCATTTGCATTACTGAAATTCTGTTCACACATAAGCTAAAACAGTCCTTTGTTTTTTATAAAATATCCAACCTTGATTACATAGATGATTCAGCTATATATAGAGACATAACTCTAACTACTTGGAGCTTCCTCCTCCAGCATGAGGGGAGCTCGATGAATGCCACTAATGACACCTATCTTCTTTTCAACAAACTATTTAATACAATAACCACTAACTGAAGTTCTAAAGAGTTCTAATTTAATTATAACTCTAACTCTATCTCCTTCGTAGAATGATTCCTCCTTGCAGCTTTGACACCTGGTTTCCTTTTCATTTGGCTGAGATGGCATGAGATGAGCAGTTAATGCCCCATGTTGGCTTTGGATACTAAAGGCTTTAATCTACTCCGTGTTGGCTGAGAATATCCCTTACTTTTCGGTTCTGGTCCCCCATCACTTCGCATATGCAACAGCATGTACTTTAAGTCTCTTTAATAACCCAAAAACAATAGAACACCACCATGTTTCCTGATGAATTGGATGCTCCATCAATGGCCAAGTGTCAAGCCAAAATTCCATGTATGCAATTCATTCAACACCTTATGACCGGCAATAAAGTGACTTTATAACAAAAACTTTACACTTGAGTCAAAACATTCACCTTTTTAAAGGTACACCTGTCTTGATCTGAATGGCTGCTGTGATAGTTTCATTTGGTCTCTTACATATCCTTCAGGTGTTTCCTTTAGAAAATTCCCGATCATCTTACCAAACTCTTTGTCTGCGTTTAAAATCAACACCTACAGCAGTTTCGTAGCGCGCTACGAAACTGCTGTGTAAATTAAAAAACACAGTCTTCCTTTCATTTAAACCAAACTCATAATTGTTTGCATTGAAGCAGATACGTTTTCAGTGTGATTCTCACTAATGCAATTAGCAACAATGAGCCTGAGATCTTTGTCTTGGTGCCTTAGAAGCTCTGGCTTTACCAACGCACTCATGGATAGAATCACTGCATCCTGCATTATCTCAGAAGGTTACTGTTCCACCATAGATAACTAGTCCTCCACTTTCTGAAATTCTTGAACTGTACTTGAAACATTTGGCAGAGGCAACTGAAGTGGTTGTTGACAAATATCATAAATAATCTCATGGTTTGCCAACCATCTAAGTACACGGTACCAGTTTAAAAATATATTCCTCGGGCCTTGCTGATAGAGAACGGGGAACTGCAAACATACCTCAGATGAAACCTCTTACTCAAAAACCCCCAAAGATATGACTGGCAGTGATGTCAAAATAATATTGAAAAGTAGCATATACCAATCATCATATATGGGCTGTCTAGAGGAACTTGTATATGCTTCAAAATTGAAGAGTGTAAGCCCAAAAGATATATTTTTGTAAAAGAAATAGCAGATCATCTATGCAATCCTCTTATAGCACCAATGTCCATGAACCACAAGCAAGCGCTCCAAAAATCGAAATTGTGCCGTAGAGAAATCCCTTGAAGATATTCCCTTTTTAACATTTCCACTTACAGTTCAAAACTAGTGACTGAGATTGGATTATTTTAGCTTCAGCTGCTACGAAACTGCTGTTCTGCCTGAAAAATAGGTCTTGGGACAGAGCTCATAACTTCTCGCAGAAAATGTATTTGAAAAAACTGAAGGAGGCTTTTGTAAAAAAATCCATGCTGAAACAAAACCTCCTTTTGTTTTTTGAAACACTACTCCAGCTGCCCAGAATCGATCCTTGAAGAAGATGTGTAAAACAGGAAATTAAAAACTGCACCTACAGCAGTTTCATAGCGCAACTTTTAGTCACTCGTTTCTCCCAGCTCACAATCAATTTGAAGAAAATGAAATATGTTTTTCTAGTTAAGTATGTTAGGGATAAAAACCTCTTTCAATTTTCAAAAATATTCTTTCAGCTGCGCTAAATACCTCCTGGAAGTTGACTACTTAAAACAGAGAAATATGTCTGTAACAAACATCACCTACAGCAGTTTCGTAGCGCGCTACGAAACTGCTGTGTAATTTCAAAAACACAGCTTACATGCCAAATTCGACTTTCTTGAGCTTTTTTATCTTGAAATGTCCTTCTCATCTTCCTTGATGTTCCCAATGGCTTTGAATGCAATTTCATCTAGCCACTCAATGCGTGGAATCTGCCCACATTCATACTTGTTGACTAGCTTCTCCAAGCGCTCAATTTCTCCTCGCCATTCCTTTGTACCACAGAGTCTCCTTGTTTGTGGCTACATCAATGAAGCTTTGTATTAGAAGGGAGGCCACAAACATGACAGACAATTTTGTAAAAGCCAAAATAGCAGTGAGGCTAGATAGTTTCCAGAAGGACCATAATATAGCGAATACAAGAGAGTATTGCCTTGACTGCAACTTCGATTGGAGCAGAGCAGAACTGTTTTCAGCTCTATCCTGAGGTCTAAGCATAGGTATATCCTGAACATTAATGGCACACCTCTGCCCAGTGGCCAACAGATAATTCAACCAGGAAAAAGTCAACCTGTTTATAAATCCTGAACTAGCATAACTTGTGAGGGTTCAAGAGTTCTGTTTTTGGGGGAAAAGTATTTTATCAGTTAACAGATTTTCAGGAATTAGATCAGAATTTTCTACCACTTCTCCTAGAGTTGTGCGCAACTGTCTCACCAAGGTGTGCTTGTTTTAAAATGATTACAGGCTCTACGAAATCACCATAAACATGTTGCGCTGCGAAACTGCTGAAAAGGATTTATGTGCCTTTGGCAAAGAATTGAACTAATGTGAACAATTTAGCACTTTTTCTTGAGTGATAACAGTGGCTCCACTTGGGATAGTGTGCTCCTGTAGTACACTAAGAACTCGCAGGTCCAGTGCTTTATCCATTTATGACAAACTGAAATTTGTTTGACAAGCATCCCTTTCCAACTTCTTGGGCCTTCACCTCGGGCTTAAGCTTGATGATCACTGTAGGAGAAAGGAATCTAATTAAAGAAATATAGAGACGAATTGCAGCAGGTGGTTTTCACCCACATTGGGTTTCCACCTTATATCTTGTGTTCTTGTGTGTGATTGTCTTTCTGCTCTGTTTTACTATCTCTGGTTACTGGTTATTTGATTCTGCATCACATATTAACAATCATCATCAGAAATATAAAGTAAATTAAAATTTTTCTTTGTATACGAGGGTTTCCTTCTGCATAGTTGCGTAGATACGCGGGTTTAACTAACTGAAGTAGCGTATACAATTTGTTTTTGAAAAAGGAATATTTGACTTGATAATACTGATTCACCCCCCCCTCTCAGTATTATTTCCAATACATTTAGTGCTAGAGACACCCTTCCTATGAATCGTCAACCTTTTTCCTTCGTATTTGGCTATCAACTGGCTCATAAATGCTTGACCTTGGTCCAAAAGATGTCTAAAAATCTGCAATAAACACGTATTAGACTTTGTGGTCAAGTGATTATTCTCATTCATTCAATTAACATAAATATATTCCAAAGCATGCATAGAACTATGAATAATGGTGGATTAATCGATAATAATAGGCAAAATGAGCCTAATAATTTACCCATTTTTGGGGCCCATCAGTCTTTTTCACTTGCACCTCTTATTCCTCCATATACTATTCATGCTTCTTTTGTTGTAGGTCACATTGGTTAAATGATTGAATTGAGTTTTTTTGAAGTCTATTTATAGATTCACAAGTATGATTCATCCTTAGAAAAAAATTTCAAAGGTCATCTTCATCATTTAGCTGCTTGGATTGGTTTACTAGTTCACAAATCTAGAATTTCTAGAAGTCCCTTGTAGAAAAATAGTAGTAATTTTGTGCTATTTTTTAGAACGGGTTAATAAACTTAATTTGAGTTGATTCCACTTACATTTTGTCATAAAAACATTCAAGTTAATAAAAAAAATTACCCCATATAATTTTTGCTTAATTAGGTTAGGCATTTTGTAGGTTAACTAGCTCACTAGTTCTTGAATTTCTAGATTTTAGACTAGTAATTTTTTTATATTTTTAGCATGTATTAATAGGATATTTTGGAGTGATTCCACTTGGAATGGAGTTGTAAGACAACCTACTTAATAAATAAAAATCCCATTGCATTTTCATTTTATTTATATGGGAATTTAACAATTTATCACCTGTTGTACCAAGACAAGGCCTCGTGAAGTAAAATTGTGACCTCATGTAGCGCCTCTTGCAGCACTCTGGTAGAATGTGTAAACTTGACTATATTTTATCCAAAAGATATATGTTTGTCCCTTAGGCTTGAAGAATCACTTTTAGGCTCTAAATGCATGATTAGGGAAGAATAAACACCACTTAGGACTTTCTTTTTAAAAAATTATATTAGGCATATTTCCTTGAATTCATGCTCTTAGGATTTCAATTACAAATTGTTGTTCTTGCATAAGATTAGTTTCTTTTCAAGGAAAATTTTTGATGGCCTCCCGCCAATACGAAATGTCTCCGATCTCTGTCCGGAAGCGAATTAAAGTTGACTTAAATGTTTGGTACCTGCGTTGGTAAACGGATTAGGGTTCTGACCTGAGTTTCCGGTTGGCAACCTCCATTTGCTGGTTCACCCCTTTATAATTCTAAAACCCTTTGTCAACCCGTCATTTGCTCTAGACGCCTTCCATCTTCACTATGCTCTGCTCTGTGGGGAGACTCCGACCCTCTGTCTCTCTGGTTCGATTTCGTTGATTCTAATGGGTTCTCTCGGCCTCCTCTTAACGTTATTATGGTGTTCCAACGCTCGTAAGGCCGCTGTTACCTGCTCGGGGTTTGTAACTATTTCTCTGGTTTATTTGTTCGGCTTTTCTGTTTACAATGTCGCTCTTATTCAGCTCTGCTGACTTGCTATTTCTTGACAGGGTTTCTACAGGCAATTCGTTCCATTCACACTTGAATAGGTAAGCTCTGGCTCCGTGTTATAGTGGTTTCACTTCTCCTTTTCGTGCCTGAGACACTCGCTCCTTGTCTTCAGGTTTTATGGGTGGTTTGGTGGCTCGACTCGGCCTCCTCTGTTCAGGTAAGTTCTAACCTTACCACTTACATTTATTTCTCAGTTTTTTTCTCTGTGATTACTCAGTTCTTGACGCCGCTAACTTCCTCTGTTGTTCGTCTGCAGGTGGTCGAGTTCTATGGCTCCTAGGCAACGCTCCTCGTGGTTGCATTCCGAACCCTCGGCCCTCCAGTCACTGGTCTTTCGGGTAGGGTCTTGAAATTGTAGGTCTTTAGTTCATAGGTTTACTTGCTGAGGCTTGGCTCCAAGTTTTCTGTTGCCTGTGCAACGAATTCGACTACTCTCAGTCATATAATGTATTTTTGTCTTCTGCAATTTCGTGGGTGTATTGGCCTCCATCCTGTAAGGTTTTTCTGGGTTATTTGAAACCCTTTACTGTAAGTGACTCTTCGGGGTTTCGAACCCGGTCTATAGGTTCCGTTGATGTTTTTGCTGTCAGTGGTTCCCACTGCGCAAACCCTCGTTCTGCTGCTGGGTTTACTTGTAACCCTCGGATATTTGAGATTCCAGGTTGCCGATACTATGGCACCCTCTTATTGTATTAACTCTATGGCTCTGCAATTTAAGTTATCTCTGTTTGCTTGTATCACTGGTTATTGCATTTCCCTTTCGGGGTTTGAATATTGTTCGTATGTTTTGCGATGTTGAATAAAATGTCGGTTCTTGAAAAAGAGTTTCGAACAGTTTACAATGATTGCTTACATTCTAGGGAAGATACAATATATGCTAGAGTTTTATCATGATTCTTTATTCAATTCTTGAAAAGATTTAATGGTTCCATGAAATACCTATTGTTTATATTTGCATGCACTGTCTGTACTCTCTGTGTCTGGAAATAATTCAACTGTCACGTCTGCTACGGTTTTTATGCTGCCTGTTTGTTGATTGGTGTACGCCACCGGCTAACTGCTCTCTTGAAAAGTATCCTGTTGGTCACGTCTACTCCGCCCGTGACTTTTATCTGTTTCTGGTTTACAAACTCATTTATACGTACAGTAAACTAGAATAGAAAAACATGAAATCAAATGATTACAGTGATGTTAAGAAGGACATAAAAATAGATGACAATATCTTTTTCAGAAATGATTGTATTTCTTTCTTGTCTCGTTTGAGAGGGAATCCCGTACAATGGTTGTCTTCCCGATCATATTCTAAGGAAATATAACTGTTCTGTGTAAACTATCTCAACAGAATAACTGTTTTGTCAGTTCTTTAACTACCTGTAACTAATGTAACTTTTAAAGAAACTAATTAATTATTTTTCTCCCTGTTACAAATTTCTAACAAACAGTAACAGTGTTTTCACTACAATTACTTTGATCCTATCAACCTACAGACAGGTAAAATAAAATAACGCAAGTAAATTAAAGTTACTTTACTGACAAGCCCAACACTTGCCCAGTTAAAAACAAACGATTGTGTGTTCTGGTCTTTTCGTGAGACTGCCAGCCACTTTATGTCTCCTCAGAGCTGGATGCTCCTGCATCAGGCTCCCAGGGTGGCAAAAAATCATGGCTCCGTTCCATGAGGTCGTCAATAGAGTAGCCTGCCTTTTGTATTTGTGTCGCATTAAGCGACGAACTGTCCTCTATTGGACGGTTCTTCCACTTTACTAAATATCTCAAATACTCCTTCATGCGTGTGCGCTTTGCTACCTGTGTGTCCAAAATTCCCTCAATCTCGAAGGGTGGTGCCATCGGCATCTGTCTCGTCCATAAATCTCATTTCAATTGGGTGTCCCGCGGTGGCTCTGCTGCTGCATCATCTGTCAAACCTGCAACATAAGGGAACAGATCTGCCACGTTAAAGATAGGGGAAATACCAATCCCTGGTGGAAACTGTATCTCGTAAGCGTTCGCAGAAAATTTGCGAATGATTTTGCAGGGCCCGATTTTCTTAAACTTGAGCTTGCTGTACTCTCGCTTTGGAAATCGCTCCTTGCGTAAGTACGCAAGAACTTCATCCCCGACATTAAACTGAACTTCCCGGCGTTTTGTATCAGCTCGCTGCTTGTACCTCTGATTGCTGTCTTGTAGTTTCAGCTTAACCTGTTCGTGTAGTTTGCTCATAGCTTGGGCAAAATCTTCTCCGTCAGCGCTCCGTTTTTCCAGTTTGCCCAAATCTCGTAACTCGTGCACTCCTCGCGGATGCATGCCGTACAGAATTTGGAACGGACTGTAACCTGTGCTACGGTTGGGAGAATCGTTGTATGCGAACTCCGCCTGTGCCAGTACACGATCCCAAGCCCGGGAATTTTCACCTGTTAAGCTTCTGAGTAAATTCCCCAGACTCCGATTTACTACCTCCGTCTGTCCGTCCGTCTGCGGATGATAAGCGGAGCTGAACTGCAACTGAGTATCTAACTTTTTCCACAGGGCTCTCCAGAAATGACCTGTAAACTTGACATCTCTGTCAGAGATAATGCTTCGTGGAAGTCCATGTAACCGCACAATTTCTGTAAAGAAAAGATGTGCTATGTAAGTAGCGTCGCTGGTTTTCCTGCACGGTACAAAGTGTGCCATCTTCGAAAATTGGTCGACTACAACCATCACTGAATCAAAGCCGCGTTGTGTTTTTGGCAAACCCAACACAAAGTCCATGCTGACCGAATCCCAAGGCCGACTAGAAATAGGCAATGGCATGTAAAGTCCAGTGTTCTGACTGTGACCTTTTGCCAATTAACAAGTTTTACATCTAGTCACATACCTCTGCACGTCCCGCTGCAATTTAGGCCAAAAATAGAAATGATGTACCTGAGCAATGGTTTTATCAATTCCAAAGTGTCCTGCTAGGCCTCCACTGTGTTTTTCCTGTATGATATTTTCCTGCATGGAACAGTTGGGAATGCATAACTGCCCTCCTTTGAACAACAATCCTTCCTGTAAGTTATAATCCAGCCACTTGCTGTCATTTCATAACAGCGGGTTTTGGCAAGCCTCATAGGCTTCCATAAACTCGGTGTCAGTCGGATACAGTTCTTTCAAGTGTTCAAATCCTAAGATCTGCATTCTGCTCTCCTGTAACAGTAATGTTCTCCTACTAAGTGCATCTGCTACCTTATTCGATTGCCCACTAATGTGCTTTAGTACAAACGTGAAACTTTGCAGGTACTCAACCCAAGCTGCATGCTTGTGGTTCAATTTATGCTGTTGCATAATGTACTGCAATGCAGAATTATCAGAAAATAAAATAAATTCGTTACCCAATAGATAATGTTGCCAATGCTTCAAAGCCTGTACAATGGCATAAAATTCCTTGTCATAGGTCGAGTACTTCTGTTTGATTTCATTTAGCTTTTCGCTGAAATAAGCAACTGGTCTGTCCTCCTGGCTGAGGACTGCTCCAATGGCTGTACCACTGGCGTCACAATGAACTTGAAAAAGTTTGTTGAAATCAGGCAGTCTCAACACAGGTCTTTGAGTAATCTTCTTCTTCAAGATCTGAAAACTATTTTCCGCTGCTTCAGTCCAGTGAAATGGCTGATTTACTTTCTTGATTATGTCTAACATCGGTGCGCAAATCTCGCTGAAATTTCTGATGAACTTCCTGTAAAAACTGGCAAGTCCATGGAAACTTCAAACTTTAAACAAACTCTTCGGAGAAGGCCGGCTAACTATAGCTGCCACTTTTTCTGGATCCATTTTCAATTCATTCTCCGCAATAACAAAACCCAGATATATCAGTTCCCGCTGAAAAAAGGTACATTTCTTCAAGTTAATTAACAGCTTGTTCTGCTGTAATTTTCTCAACACGCTCTGCAAATGCCTAAAATGCTCCTCCTTAGTCTTACTAAAAATCAGAATATCGTCCAAGTAAACTATAACAAACTTACCGTTAAATTCCTTCAGCACTTCATTCATCAGACGCATGAATGTGCTGGGAGCGTTGCTCAAACCAAACGGCATCACCAGCCATTCGTATAAGCCTTCGTTTGTCTTGAAAGCAGTTTTCCATTCATCTCACTCACGAATCCGGATCTGGTGATATCCACTTTTCAAATCAATCTTTGAAAAGTAAGTCGCCACACTCAGACAATCCATCATATCGTCCATCCTTGGTAAGGGAAACCTGTACCTTACAGTAATCTTGTTGGTAGCTCTGGAATCCGTACACATTCTCCACTCTCCTCCTTTTTTGGGAGCCAAAACAGTAGGTACTGCGCATGGGCTCATGCTCTCCCGAATCAAACCTTTGTCCAACAACTCTTGGACCTGTTTTCTAATCTCTTCATGGTCCTTGGGACTCATGTGGTAAGCTGCTTTATTTGGCAGACTTGCCCCTGGTATAAAGTCAATGCAATGACTAATACCCCTCCTAGGTGGCAACTCATCTGGAAGATCATCCACCACAATGTCTCCAAAATCCTGCAGCAACCTCTGAACTTCTTCTGGCAAGTCCGAAACTTGTGTGTGGAGTACCACTGCTCTGGGTCTCCTTATGACAGCAAAATTTATCTCGTTGTCCTCAATCTGTTTTATGAATTCCTTCCCACCTAACAGCAGTGCTTTCACTCCACTAGCCTCTGCTGTGCTTTCCTCTTTGATGGGTACAAGCGTATGCTTGATCCCATCTTTCACAAATTTGTAGCAGTTAGTTTTCCCATCATGAACTGCACTTCGATCAAACTGCCAAGGTCGTCCTAACAGCAAATGACAGACATCCATTGGCATGACATCGCAAAGTATCTTGTCCTTATATTTACCAATCTGAAACTCCACTTCACACTGTTCATCAACTAATAGTTGATGCCCCTTCTGCAGCCACGATACTTTGTAGGGAGTGGGATGTTTCAACCTCTTTAATCCCAGTTTCTCCACCATCTCCACAGCTACCAAGTTATCGGTACTTCCGCTGTCTACGATCACCTTACAACACTTACCCCGTGACTTGCAAACAGTGCGAAACAAAGCCTTTCGCTGATCTGCCTCTGCAACTTCCTTTGCTGGCTTTAGCAACACCTTATTCAATACCAAGGCTTCACCTATCTCAGGTGTGTTCTCTGCTTCTTGAGGTGTCTCCTCTGCATCCTCTGGCTGAGCAACATAGGTTCCTCTCCCGCCTGCTGGTTCACCTTCAGGACAGTCATAAGACTTGTGTCCCAACTTATGACAACGGTAACACTGGACAGTTCCCCTGCCTCGACCAAATCCTCGTCCTCTCTGAGATGGTCGTCCTTCCCTGTTGCTGTTGTTTTTATCTGTCGTACCAGCAGATTTGGAACTGCTGCCTTCCTCATTTGAGGCGTACCTCTCCCTCTGCCATACACCTTGCCTTTTCCTCTGCCAGAACCACCTCCTCTCTTGGAGTTTTGTTTCCTGTTTATCTTCTCTTCTGCCTTCAGTGCAAACTGATAGGCTTCATCCAACGTCTGTGGTGAAAGGATACCAATTTCATCCAAAATCTCCCCTCTCAAGCCATTTACAAATCTGGCTGTTTTCTCTGAGGTATCTTCCACATACCCTGCTCGTAGATTCAGTTTATAGAATTCCTCTGTAAACTCTCTAACAATCATTCCCCTCTGTTTCAGGTTCTGTACCTACCTGTACAACATAATCTGATAGTCTTTTGGTAGGAACTTCTCTTTCAGCTTTGCTTCCATCCTGGCCCATTTCTTGATTGGCTGTTTGCCTAACCTCCTTCTTTCTGCCTGAATGCTGTCCCACCATAAGGACGCATGTCCTTTCAGCTTGGTGGCGGCAAACCTTACTTGTTTGTCTTCGATGGTCTCTTCAAATTCAAAGAATTTATTCACTTCACTTAGCCAATCTAACAACACATCTGTCGATAAGCTTTCGTCATAGGTAGGCAACTCATGCTTTGGCTTATGACTGGACAGCAAAACTGACTTTAATAATCTCAGTTCCGGTGTTATTCCCTCAAATTCATCCGCCTCTGGTTCAACTGCCTCTTCATCACTATTATCTGCTGGGTTCCTTCTTCCTCCAGCCTCTATCACTGCCAATCTTTCACGCAACACTCATATCTCCTCTCGCAATCCAACATCTACTGGTCTATGGACGATTCGTCCTCTTCCTCTTCCTCTTCCTCTTGCTCTTCCTCTTACTTCACCTTCACCTTCTACCTGTTCCATTTGTCCTAACTCAAGAAACTAGCTCTGATACCACTTATGATGGCCTCCCGCCAATACGAAATATCTCTGACCTCTGTCCGGAAGCGAATTAAAGTTGACTTAAATGTTTGGTACCTGCGTTGGTAAACGGATTAGGGTTCTGACCTGAGTTTCCGGTTGGCAACCTCCATTTGCCGGTTCACCCCTTTATAATTCTAAAACCCTTTGTCAACCCGTCATTTGCTCTGGACGCCTTCCATCTTCACTATGCTCTGCTCTGTGGGGAGACTCCGACCCTCTGTCTCTCTGGTTCGATTTCGTTGATTCTAATGGGTTCTCTCGGCCTCCTCTTAACGTTATTATGGTGTTCCAACGCTCGTAAGGCCGTTGTTACCTGCTCGGGGTTTGTAACTATTTCTCTGGTTTATTTGTTCGGCTTTTCTGTTTACAATGTCGCTCTTATTCGGCTCTGCTGACTTGCTATTTCTTGACAGGGTTTCTACAGGCAATTCGTTCCATTCGCACTTGAATAGGTAAGCTCTGGCTCCATGTTATAGTGGTTTCACTTCTCCTTTTCATGCCTGAGACACTCGCTCCTTGTCTTCAGGTTTTATGGGTGGTTTGGTGGCTCAACTCGGCCTCCTCTGTTCAAGTAAGTTCTAACCCTACCACTTACATTTATTTCTCAGTTTTTTTCTCTGTGATTACTCAGTTCTTGACGCCGCTAACTTCCTCTGTTGTTCGTCTGCAGGTGGTCGAGTTTTATGGCTCCTGGGCAACGCTCCTCGTGGTTGCAGTCCGAACCCTCGGCCCTCTAGTCACTGATCTTTCGGGTAGGGTCTTGAACTTGTAGGTCTTTAGTTCATAGGTTTACTTGCTGAGGCTTGGCTCCAAGTTTTCTGTTTCATGTGCAACGAATTCGACTGCTCTCGGTCATATAATGTATTTTTGTCTTCTGCAATTTCGTGGGTGTATTGGCCTCCGTCCTGTAAGGTTTTTCTGGGTTATTTGAAACCCTTTACTGTAAGTGACTCTTCGGGGTTTCAAACCTGGTCTATAGGTTCCGTTGATGTTTTTTCTGTCAGTGGTTCCCACTGCCCAAACCCTCGTTCTGCTGCTGGGTTTACTTGTAACCCTCGGACATTTGAGATTCCAGGTTGCCGATACTATGGCACCCTCTTATTGTATTAACTCTATGGCTCTGCAATTTAAGTTATCTCTTTTTGCTTGTATCACTGGTTATTGCATTTCCCTTTCGAGGTTTGAATATTGTTCGTATGTTTTGGGATGTTGAATAAAATGCCGGTTCTTGAAAAAGAGTTTCGAACAGTTTACAATGATTGCTTACATTCTAGGGAAGATACAATATATGCTAGAGTTTTATCATGATTCTTTATTCAATTCTTGAAAAGATTTAATGGTTCCACGAAATACCTGTTGTTTATATTCGCATGCACTGTCTGTAATCTCTGTGTCTGGAAATAATTCAACTATCACGTCTGCTACAGATTTTATGCTGCCTGTTTGTTGATTGGTGTACGCCACCGGCTAACTGCTCTCTTGAAAAGTATCCTGTTGGTCACGTCTACTCCGCCCGTGACTTTTATCTGTTTCTGGTTTACAAACTCATTTATACGTACAGTAAACTAGAATAGAAAAACATGAAATCAAATGATTACAATGATGTTAAGAAGGACATAAAAATAGATGACAATATCTTTTTTAGAAATGACTGTATTTCTTTCTTGTCTCGTTTGAGAGGGAATCCCGTACAATGGTTGTCTTCCCGATTATATTCTAAGGAAACATAACTGTTTTGTGTAAACTATCTCAACAGAATAACTATTTTGTCAGTTCTTTAACTACCTGTAACTAATGTAACTTTCAAAGAAACTAATTAATTATTTTTCTCCCTGTTACAAATTTCTAACAAACAGTAACAGTGTTTTCACTACAATTACTTTGATCCTATCAACCTACAGACAGGTAAAATAAAATAACGCAAGTAAATTAAAGTTACTTTACTGACAAGCCCAACACTTGCCCAGTTAAAAACAAATGATTGTGTGTTTTGGTCTTTTCGTGAGACTGCCAGCCACTTTATGTCTCCTCAGAGCTGGATGCTCCTGCATCAATTTTCACATTCTTCAATTAGACTAATTATTCACATTGCTACAAGTAGCACTAGGTTTACATTCTGCAAATAGACAAGTACTTCTAATTCTATTAAATAACACAACCTTTACCTTCTTGCAATTAGGATTAGCATTTACGTTTTAGCAAGTAGCATTGTCATTTCTTGCAAATAGAGTAACATTTCCATTTTTGAAATTAGTTTAGGCTTTGATAATTTAACTTGGTAGCCTTGGGAGTTGCAAAATTCTTATTACAATATTGGGGCTTATCACCACCAGTACAAAATTGATAATTAATTACTAAAAAATGACTAAAATTTTCATATAAATGACCATTTTTTAGTCGGTGACCAATAGTGGCTAATCTCTAGTATTTTATAATGCGGCCAACCTTTAGTCCAATTTAGCTTAATCATTAATTGGTTATCTCAATTTTATCATCTAATAATATATTTATTCATAAATTTGGTCATTGATTTAGTCATTGATTTACTAATTACTTTCCACAATTAATGATCAAATACACAACAAAATATACTACTACATAATCACCAAAGAAAACCAATTAATGACTACAGAAATATGACCAAATTGTTGGTCACGTTATAAGATACTGTAAACTAGCTACTAATAGTCACATATATGCAAATTTTAGTTATTATTTGAAACCAATTAATGACCAAAGAAATATGACTGAATTTCGGTCATGTTATAAGATATTGTAAATTAGCTACTAATAGTCATATATGTGCAAAATTTGGATGTCATTTTTAATCACAAATTGATCATTTACAATAGTAATTTATCATTTTTTGACAGTTTCATATTCATTATATAAACGACTAATTTAGTAGTTCATATTCATTTCGTTTCGTTTCATTAATAATAATTATAAATGAATAACTTAGTCGTTGTATATTCATTTTATTTGTGTTCATAATTAATCAATATAAACTAGTAATTTTGTAGTTTTAGATTGATTTTATGTTTTCATTATTGATCAACATAAATTAATTAGTATGATTTTGCGATTAAATTAAAAAATATCATATAATGTGCATGCTCATCTAATATGAAAACGCAAAGTTATATATTTTAATTATAATACTAAATAATATCATGTAAAAATATAAATAATTTCAACCACATAAATTATATTATATGAAATTTCAAGTATTACAATACGAGTTTCCAACTTAATATTGGTTGGACTACAATTTAGACATGAAATATTGTTTCATCACTTCAAAACATTATAATTGTGTTGCAAAGGTATTGCAAGTGAATTCTCCAACTCTAAAGAGTTCACCATTAATTTGTATGTGTGTGTCTCATGCAGGGTATTTTATTTAAGGCTAACACTAGACTGGTTCTCTTCTCTCTCTCTTTCTGCATTTGTAACTTTAGTGTGACTGTTCTATTTCTTCAATTCCTGCTTCTAACCATCAATACTGAGTTCCTCTTCTAAAAATGAAAGAATATACAATGAAAAGTATAATACATGAAAGGTGATAAACACTGAAATATAATCTAAAGTAGACTATAAATGATTTATACAACATGTACCTGACCATCAAAAACGTCAATGCCATTTCCCCTAGAAAAGAAAGAAACTCGAACAAGTTTTCTTTAATCGGGTGATAGTGGCCACTATGTGGCTAGATGACATGTATAAACAACACAAATAAAATGTCACCATCAAAAGAACACCTTAGGAACTTAGTATTCAACCTTCAAGAAAATCTTGGGCACAATCATGTCAGCTAAGTTATATGTTCAAAAGATCAAATAACTTGTGAAAACAAATGGAAAGGAAAATACAACATATAATAAATAATGTATGAAAATTGGTTGGAAAATTGCATCATAGAATAAAAAACTTCTCCTATGGTTACCCACACATATGGGTGGGTAACATGCCATAATATGCCATGATCCTCTTACATAATAATTGATTGGTTGTATCTTGGGCTTGCCTCTCCTTTGTGAGTACAAAACATAAAGGTAAGTCCATCATTAACTATTTTTACTCCATAGTATCATTTTCACATGCTTTCTCCACATACCCACCAAAAATGTCAAATATGCCAAACAAATGGCATTTTGGAATTATTTCTAAAACTATGTCATTTACACCCCCTTCCAATGTATCTTACCAAATGTACCTATTTTTCAATGCCTTGATCATCATTACTTTCTTTTGCCTCTTAGAAGTAGCTACATGCGTGATGAAATTTTCAACAAATGCATACTCATCAGAAATTGTTGTGGAACTAATTCTCATAGAAGTTGGGCTTTGCCTCCAAATGACACCAATAGTTAGCATCCAAAATTTCACTACAAAATATCGAGTCCTTCACACTAGTTAGGGAAGATGCAATGTTACTCAGGATGTTTCCCACTACTGCTACAATAATTCTCTTTTCACTTTAGGGTTTGGTGCTTTTCTAGCCCTTGTGGGAATCCCTAAGTTGTTGCCTCATATTTGTCAATGAATCTTAGACACAATATAGATCACCCATCATGAAGATTTTTAATATAAATCCTTGAAATGTGGACATTTTTTAGGGATGGTACCTTAGTTTTATGGTTATCGATTCAAAGCTTACGTAAAGAGACTTTGAGTGAAGATGGAGAAAATGGATAGGGTAATCTGGCATAAGAGATTTAACTTGTTAATTAATATCAACTAGATAATTGAATTGCTTCTAATTAAAAATTCTATAAACAAACAAGTTCCGATAGGATCAATGATAATTCTTGCATCTTGCATGGTAAACAATCAAGCCTGCAACATTTCAGACTTTAGAAAACATAGTGTTTCTGATTACAACAGTCAATATTTTCCAACATTACATAAGAAATTTTATTAAATTTTCTTACGACCTTGACATTGTCCATGAGAATCTATTAATGAACATGTTTACACAAATACTTGAGGATAATGGTTGGAAATGGCTTGCGGAAAATTTTGAAACAAGGAGGATAACCTCATTTACTGGTTTCATCAAAAGACTCATGTTATTGGGATCCATCATCCTACTGATAAGGAAGTAATCTGCTACAAATTATCCTATGGTTAGTGTTATGGTGACGTATTATTATCATAGAAAAACTTGAGTGATCATCAACCCAAGTGGATGAACAAATTACATGGTTTTTGGATTTGAAATTCAAAAATGGAGTAAACAATGTGGTTGTAGATTGTTTGTCCCACAATCCAAAACTAGAAGTATAACTACAGTGGAACCGAGATGGGAAGAAGAACAATTGGTTGAACATGCCAAATATGAGAAGGTTGTTTCTATGATACAAGACGCTAAAATGAAATAAAAAGACGAAAACCTGTATACTAACTCAATTGATCTATTTTTTTATAAAACTAGTCTTTATCTTTTGCCAATTTCTAAATTTAAAGAGTGGGTTTTAATAGAATGCCATTCCTCATGTACAATGAGTCATGTTTGCTTCTTTAAGACCTATTATAACATAAGGAGTGAATTATTTTGGAAGGAGCTTAAACAAGTACTGAATAATTTTCTTAATTAACTCAAACTTATCAAAGGAATAAGATTACCATAAAAATTGACTCTTTTATTAATGATATAAGTATTAATTTTTTGGTCTAATTTTTTACTAGTTTCGGTTTGATTCAATCATTGGGTCAGTACTGATAAAATTGACAACAATGGTATATTATATGAAGTTTTCTACTTCTTTCTCATCCACTTTTCTATTTTTCCTAGTATGTTGTGTCCTATTTTTTTCTCGTATGGAATAATTATTCCTTCTCATCCTTGTATGTTGTTGTCAACTTATTTGCACGTTTGGGAACCTAGGTTTCTCCTACATTGGTCCTTTTCAATATCTTTCTTACATGATCTAAATTTAGAAAATTTTGGTGTTTACATATGAGAATCTAAGTCATCTGGTTCAAGTATGAGTTTGAGTTTGGAAACTGAAGTTCAACAAAAATTTGACAATGAAAATTTTGGTAATGAAATTCAGCATTAAGTTCAACATACTATAAATTTGAAAATAAAAAGTTATGTATAATAAAATACAATATGCTCATTACATAACACTTCTAGGCCTTAGAGGAGTTGAGACTAGAGTCTAGAATGATTAGTGGTATTAATATTGGAGTGCAAAAGAAATGATACACAATGCTAGGTGGGAGGAAAGATAAGGGAGCATAGTATTTCTATGGAGTTGGAAGACTCAATTAGGGTTTGTACATTTTTCCTTAAAATTCCAGATAAACAAATTCAAATTGAATGTCAATAAGCTTGAATGAATAAAGGAATATTTAATCAATAATTTATTAGTATTTGATGTTAGCTTTAAATTTTCCTTGAAATTTTCTGAATTGTAATGAAATTATTTAGCCTCACTTGATGTTTGGGGAAGCTCAACCTTGAAATTCATTGAACCCACTAACTATGAGGAGAGTAGCTTAAATTATAATTGAGTGAAACTGAGTTAAGTTTCATGATATTTTTTGAGTGCATCCAAGGTTCATAACAAGAACTGACCATGCCCTAGCCCACAACAAAATAGAAAACACCACACCATACTTGGGTTGCAACTCATTTGGGTGCATAAATAAATCCATGTAAGTTACTCATATATTAATTTTATAGTAATTAAAAACAAAATCATAAATCAACAACATTACCTGGTTAAATAATTTTTCCCACAAGAACTTTCCAAGAGACATGTCAAGGGTTCCATAGTGCTTGATTCAAGAGATTTGGTTCCTCTAACAAACTGTTACCTCCAAAATACATCGTTAGGAGAATCAAACCAAAATACTCGGATAATCATAATGGGAAGGTATGACTCCTACTTTAATGAATCCCTATTTTTCATAATGAGTACTTTCTTGCTTATGCTCAAGTTATGTCGATTGAGACTGTAATAAAATAGAATCAACCTTACTATAAGTTATTTCTGCATTCTTTAACTACAATGTATCGGGTGGTTCCTCTAAGGCCATTTCACAATCATTATCTCTAGATGCAACAAAAATTGTTAATATATCAACTCGGGTCAAATTTTATATTCAGTATCTGTTATGAACCCAACTCAAGAAAAATATAGAAAAGATATATCAACACCTTAGAATTCAGCCTCTTCGAGGGGGCAACCTCCTTTACATTACATAAATGAATTTTTTTTGGATGATTCAAATGACAAAACCTCCTTTCTATATATAGGAGTATAAGGAGTCAAAATATAACCTAGCCAACCTAACAATAATAATATAAAACCACAAAAATAACAATAGAGGGATTCTATGGGGCACAGTAATAACAATATGGGGACAATATGGGTACAACAGTATTAATAAGGGATACAACTACAATAGAAATAGGGTAATCACTAGTATTATAGGGACCCAACATGCCCTTCTCCTTCAAAAAAGTGTTTTCCTCAACACTTGAGTAGTTTTGGATGCTTCTGTATAAAATTCTCATCCTCCCATGTTGAATCTTCAACGGATAAGTTCTTCCACTTGATAAGATATAATGAAATTGATCGATTTTGTAGCTGTCAAGTTCTTGTTTCTGTGACTGCTTCTGATTCCAATATAATTTTTCCTTCCTCGTCAAGTTCTGGCAATATTGTTTGAACTAGGAGCTTATCGCCTATAACCTTCTTTAAACATGAAACATGGAAAAATGGGTGCAATCGAGAAACTACAGGAAGCTCTAATTTGTATGCCATAGTACCAATCTTTTGCAATACCTTCTGCGGACCATAATACTTTGGTGATAATTTATTATCCTTCTTAGCTTGCTTGAGGGACATTTGCTTATATGGTTGCAACCTTAAGAATACCCAATCACCTACATCAAAACTTCTTTCACTGCGATGTTGATCTGC
>APFE030211216.1:274352-323994 GCA_000404065.3 Pinus taeda
TTTTCAAACCAAGCTTAAGCAAAAATTTAAAAAAATCTACACACTTTTTTTCACTTTGTAGGAGCTCGATATTGTCTCTGATGTATCTCTGTACTTTCAGATCATCCAGTTCTAAAATTACGACCTGCAGTAGCACTCTGTGTCCTCTTTCCAATTCCACCAGTCTGATCCAAATTGGATTCTCCAAGGAAGAGTTATGCAAAATCTCCCACAGTGACCTGATTATAGACTAATTCAGTAGAGCGAACTTGTACGACATGCCACGGGTCACTGTTTCGACTTTTCACTCTAAAACATATATACAAGAAACTAAATTCCATCCTCTTTCTGTACCTTCTTACGAAATTTCAATCTGATGCTCAAAGGGAAAGTTATGATGATTTTCCCCAAGTCACCTGTTTAGAATGTAATTCAGGAGTCTACAAAAAGACCAACTTCCTCAGATCATATCTCCGCAAATATAATGAAAAAAGCTCTGAAATTTGGATTCGAGGGTCAACACGAGTTATTCTCAAATGGTTTTTTTTTTAGCTTCTAAAACGTTGCAAAAAAAAAAAGTTATGGCAAAAATGCCATGATCACCTATTTGGAGTAGCAAAACCCTAGAATCCAAAGCTCTGATACCAAATGTTATGAACCCAACTCAAGTAAATGATAGGCAAGATAGATCAATGCCTTAGAATTCAGCCTCTTCGAGGGGGCAACCTCCTTTACATTAGATAATTGAACAATTCTTGGATGATTCAAATGACAAAACCTCCTTTCTATATATAGGAGTCTAAGGAGTCACAATATAACCCAACCGGCCTAACGATAATAATATAAAGCCACAAAAATAACAATAGAGGGATTCTATGGGGCACAGTAATAACAATATGGGGACAATAGGGGTACAAAAATATTAATAAGGGATACAACTACAATAGTAATGGGGTAATAACTAGTATTATAGGGACCCAACATATCCTTAATACTTAAAGAAGAAGTGATTGTTGTATAGGAAATTGTACCTATACGTGGAGTAGATTCCCCTAATGATTTTTTAAAAAGTGTTGATAACCTATATATTGAATTACCAGAAGAAAAAGATGGTGGTGAAAATATCTTACAACTTGAATACATGTTTTTATGATGGACACTTTCACTAGAAATAAATATATCCCTTGTAGTAGACCTGTTGAAGGATTCTGTTGTCTCATAAGTTCCAGCAGTACTTATAGTGGGTTTAGAATACCCCTTAACTTCATTCAAAGAATCAATTGTTAGAATAGATTTGGTCAAAAATTTTATCATCTTTGTTTTGTATTTGGAGGTCTCTTTTGTGCACTTTTCCTATAATAGGAGCCATGGGATCTATTATTCTACAAATAGATGTCTCAAATTGTGCTTTTTTATTTCGAATGGAAACATTTAATCTAGGATTGAATCGATTTCTAGGAAGGATGTCACTTTCATTTACCATTGAAGAAGTCTGAAGAGCTAAATGGTAAGTAGCAAAAACTGCATAATGAACACCAAATTTAACTTTCTTTAACTCATATCCACTTACAAATTTTAGAAAAATATTCCAAAACAGTATCATTATCAAAATAGAAAAATAACATGATAAGACATGCAAACAACTAACTAAAATCCTTAAATATACAAAACATTTAGTGAAAACTACTAAACCAAGATCCTAAACTATACAAAAATGATCATATTTTTCAAGCCTCATAAAGTAAAGAAAGAATCAATTTCCAAACCCTAGTTTCTACAATGTGTTGCTAAAATAATATATGATATATCATTTATGCATTTTGCATGAATCATTAAGGAGGGTATTATACACAAAGACCAGTGCTAGGAATTTTTTTTGTCAACACAATCATTCATGTTAACATTTCCGCATAGCAACAATCCAAGTAGTTGTTCTAACTTTGGCTCAAAAAGTTTAAATGAGTGCAATATTATGGTCATTAAATAGGTATACCAACAAAATATCTTGAATGTTTGGAAATGAACATAAAATTAAAGTGGTGACTAGCACTTGCTACAAAGATGTTTGCCTCTAAATCTTGTGACAATTGCAAGTCAACTAGTGATCTTAATGAACTATTTTTCCCTTATAATAACCCATAATTCTATGTGGGGAAATTATTCCTTCATGTACATGAGAAGACTATGGTTGTAAGCTTGAACGAAAAAGTTGACTCAAAATTTTCACAACAAACCAGGCAAAAATTCTTGTCCATCTGAAACTATGTAACTAGGCCAAACATATTTTTAATTTTAGTGACCATGATATGTACGAAGATATAGTGTAGAACCAATGAATTCATCTTCATGGGGATTATTCGCCACATTGTTTCAAGCATGTGGGTCACTAGGTGTTCATTTACGACTAGTAAGTTACATCAAGGTGATGTTCTAAATAAGTTGTTTAGGGTAATATGTCTACGATGAGAGCCAAGTCTTCAATATTAGTGTTTCAATGGTTTCATTGTAAATGTTAAAAGGAAATACGTCCATTTTAAAGGATAAGATCCACTCATTTAAATTTTAATCATGCCTTTGTCAAACTAATGAATAAGACCACATATGGCCAAGGCTTTAACGAAATAGTTTGTGACAAAGCTTTTGTTCCCTGAAATGTTATTCATTGAGATTATTCAAGACAAAGTTGAGCCCCTCACCATGGAATTCCTAGGGCCTTATAAGACATGTAGATCAGATATGTGCACAACACGACTTTTTTTACTTCACTAGGAGCACAATTTTTGTCAAACAGGGTTCCCCCTATCTCCCACATTGTTTAGTATCTACATTGATGAGCTAGGGAAATTCCTTAGGTAGAAAACTCATGCATTTTATGAATGCATCTCACACCATGTATTGATTTTCCTATTCTAGTTCTTCGACAATGTTCTCCCTTTGTGTCCCTCCCCCATGGAATTTCAAAGGTAGTTGGATTCTCTGACCAACTTTTGAGATCTTAAGAAAACGGTGGTAAACCTTTGGAAAACTGAGGTTATGATTTTGACACCTCCGAGAAATATTAGGAGTATTTTCATTTCTTCATTTTCGGGGAAAAATTGAAGGTTACCACAACCTACACATATTCGTTTGTCCAATTACAAGCCCTTAGATCACCATCAGGGGCATGTTTCAAACTTGGATCCAAAAAGGGTAGGCTTCCTCAACCTTGCTTGAGGACCACATGTTCCACTTGCATCTTCAAGACATCCCCACTTTTAGCCCCTACAATAAAATGATAAATCCCATGGCCATATTCTATACTGCTACGATATCTAGAGACATTTTATGTGTCATCATAAGGATAACATGGATGTTTGAAATCCCTAGAAGGTGATTGGAAGAGTGGATGAAATCATGTTTTTTATGAAGTTGAAAAGAAATGAGTATGATGAATGTAGATAGAGGTATGGAGTTTTTAAATGGGCAGGGAGTAAAGGAACCATATATGCATGCATCAAATGAGACCCCAAGTGAAACTCAAGAAATCATAGACCAATTAGTAGCATAAAATTGGCTCATAATACCATATTCAATCATAAAGGAAAATATGGATTATTCACACATAGTAGCTCTGGCTAGAGACCATAAACCCAATTTCTATTGGATTAAATTGATAAAGTAAAGGCACATAAGGAAGATTTTGAAAATAAGATGTCTGCACATCGGTAGTGCTCCTTACAATATTTCCATATTGATATAAAGGTGGATCATGATTGGTTTTTGTTGATAACAATAATAGGTTATGACCCTGAGAAATGAACTAAGTTATAAGGATCAACAAGTTCACTTGATCACTGTTGCACCCAAGAATGAGGATCGAATTGGAATAGGTGTGTGGTTCAAGGATTTTTTCTTGAATCAAGAAGAAGTGTGGGGTTTTATATAATCACATTGTTAGAAAGAAGATCAATATTCATTCATAATGGAATAACACAGGTGACAATAAAGCCCTTGAATAAATGGAGTAAGAGGGTAAGGTGGTTAGTTCTCCCATTCTTCAAGAAATGAAAGAATCCCATCTTTGATGTTGAGCATGAGATTCAAAGTTATGCATTGATCAAATATTGGAAACAATAATTACAGAATTGTATCTCTTTCAAATGGACCCAAAAGAGCATTTTAAGGAAACATATTTATATATTTCATTATTAATATACTCTATTATTAATGGATGATCACCTATGACAGATCCACTGATGGTCAATGTTGAATTTAGTTAGAACAATCTATAAATAAATAAAAAATTTCTCTACCAAAAGGCGGTGGAATTAGGAGTTAATCCTAGGGCTAACAATAATACCAATTGTACTTCAATATTGGCATATTATGTAACTATTGTAGTGCCTTCTACATTCTTCTTTATTTTTGTAGATCATGTTCCTGTTGTAATCAGGTTTAGTCTAAGCTAGTAGAACTTATAGAGGGTTTAGAATCCCCCTTAATTTCATTCAAAGAATCACTTGTTAGAAGAGAATTCGTCATATTTTTATCATCTATGTTCTGTATTTGGAGCTCTCTTGTGTGCACTTTTCTCGGAATAGGATCCATGTGATCTATTATTTTACAAATAGATGTCTCCCATTACACTTGTTTGTTTGGTATTGTAACATATACCGCAGAACTGAAAGGATTTCTAGGAAGGATGGACCTTTCTTTTTCAAATAACGAAGTCTCAATAACTAAATGATAAGCTACAGAAATTCCATATTGAACAACAAATTTAAATTTCTATAACTCATCTCCACTTGTAATTTTTAGCAAAATCTGCCAAAACATTATCATTACCATAATAGAAAAAGAATAGGATAACGCATGTAAACAACTAACTCAAATCCTTAAATATACAAAATGATTAGTGAATACTAATAAATTAAGATCCTAAATTATACAGAAATGATCATACATTTCATGGATCATAAAGTAAAGAAACAATTAATTGCCAAACCCTAGTTTCTAGAGAGTGTTACTGCATTGTACACAGAGACCAGTGCTAGGAATTTCATATATGTACACATGATCATTCATGTTAACATCTCCACATAGCACCAATCTAAGTAGTTATTCTCAACTTAGGATAAAAATGTGTAAATGAGTGAAATATTATGATCATTATATAGGTATACAAAAAAAATATCTTCGATTTCTTGCAATGAACATAAAATTCTAGTGGTGACTGGCTCTTGCTAAGGAGAAATTTTCCTCTAAATCTTGTGACAATGGCAGCTCAGCAAGTGATTTTAAGGAGTTGTTTTCCCTTATAATAACTCATTAGTCTATGTGGAAAAATATTCGTTACAACGCATTAGCAAGATAATCTTATAAGCTTCAATGAAAAAGTGGGCTCAACATTTTCACAACAAACCAAGAAAAAAATCGTCTCCATTTGAAACTATGTAACTAGGCCAAACATATTTCCACTTTCAATGATTGAGTTGTATGGATATCTAGTATAGAAACAATGAAATAGTATTCATGGACATTATTTTACACATTGTTTCATGCATGTGGGCCACTAGATTTTTATTGTACTACTCGTTAACTGCATCAAGGTGATGTTCTAAATACATTGTTTAAGGGTAATATGTCTACAGTGAGAACCAAGTCCTGAATATTAGTGTTCCACTGATTCCCCTAGAAATGTTAAAATAAAAAATGTCAATATAAAAGAAGAATATCCACTAATTTCAATTTTAATGATGCCTCTATAAAACTAATGATTAATATCACATATGGCCAAGGCTTTAATGAAATAGTTTGTGACAAAGCTTTTCTGCCCTAAAATGCTATTCAATGAGAAAATTAAGGACGAAGTTGATTCCTTCACTGTGGAATTCCCGAGGCCTTATGAGACATGTAGGTTAGCTAGGCTTTTCTAACTTCACTTGGAGCACCATTATGGTCAAACAAGGTTTCTCTCCTTCATTGTTTGGGATCTACATTGATGAGCTAGAGAAATTTCTTAGGAATAAAATTCATGCAATTTATGACTGCATCCCACAACACATATTTATTGTCCTATTATTTCTCTTAGATAATGTGCTCCCTTTAGATCCCTCACCTAACATATTTTAGAGGTAGTTGGATGCTCTCACCAACTTTTGATATCTTAAGCAAATGGTGGTTAAACTTTACAAACTAAGGTTATGATTTTAACACCTCCAATATATCTTTGGAGTATTTTCATTTCTTGTTCTACAAGGGAAAAAGTGGAGGTTAGTACAACCCACACATATTTCTTGGTCCAATTATAGGCCCTCATATCACCATCAAGGCAACTTTACAAACTTTGCTCCACAAAGGGCATGCTTACTAAACCTTGCTTGAGGGCCAAATTTTCCATTTGCATCTTCAAGGCATCCCCACTGTTAGCCCCTACAATAAAATGATAAATCACATGGCCTTATTATATGTTGCTACCAGATCCATAAACGTTTTCTCTGTCATCATAAGGATAACATCGATGTTTCAAATCCATGGTAGGTGACTCGAAGAATGGTTAAAATGATGTCATTTCTGAAGTTGAAAAGAATTGAATATGGTGAATCTAGATACAACTATGGAGTTTTTAAATGGATAGGGATTAAAGGAACCATATATGCATGGAACAGATGAGACCCCAAGTAAAGTAAAACTCAATAAATCACAGACCAATTCAACAGTAACAAATTGGTTGTTAACAACATATTCACTAATAAAGGAAAAACCATAAGGAAGCCCATAGATCTAAGATATAGAACCAAATATGTAGTATTCACACACAATATCTCTCGTTAGATACCACAAACCAAATTTCTATTGGACCAAATTGACAAAGTAAGGGTAGATAGAGAAGGTTTTGAGAGAAAGAGGTCTCCACATTGGTAGTGATCCTTAAAATATTTCCATATAGACAAAAAGGTTGTAATAATCCGCCTTATCTAATTTCTTATTTTTCTTTAAAATTTTCTGAGTTTTTGTTTGAGTTTCATTGTGGTATTTCTTCGAAAAGTTTGACTACTTCTTATTGTAGGTGAGTTTTCTATAAATTTATTTTCAGAGTAGCACATACATAAATTCAAATACAACAATTAGCTTCCAAATAACTTCTTATTTCACACAACAGAACCCAGAAACTACAAGTTGTTGATATGTAGCAATATCACCCATAGAAAATTGGTTCTGATTCAAAATTTGAATACATAGTGAGAGGGCTTGAAAGATAGAACCTGATTTTCGTTAACAATAGTAGAAGGATGCTAGGATACAATTACTAGTCCACCCTAGGTTCTTTCCAAAGTCTGGTTATGAAATATAGTACCCATAAATTAATATATATGCCCAATGCTGAAGGTGGTCCTTATATCACTAGTAAATCATAAGAAAATTTCTTTGAGATAGCACGCAAACCCAACAATGAAGCCAAAACAACACTAAGATGAAGAGGAATGATCTTCTTCCACCTTAGTGAGACCTCCAGAGCTCGTGATTATGTACAGGAATGGAACTCGACCCTTTGGGAACAAGCTTTATGCCCAAAACAAGTAACAAATATTGCTTGTAACAATGTCTTACGTTCACATAGTCCACATGCTCTAGGTGACACTTATACACAACCCAAGAAGAAAGGGAGACTCGGTTAGCAATAAAATAAGTTCATACCCTTGACTGGATACTCAAACTTCTTCTCAAATGTGTAAATCGAGCTATTGGGGCCTTGAATCAACGTCCATGATGAAAACAACCACCTAGAATAAAAACATGACCTCTGTCTAGAATGAAATCTCAATTCCCAAGGCTCATATTTCAAGGAATTCCTATAAAAATACTCTAGGATTTTCGATATGAATACTACCATGAACCATAACACTTTTATCACCTAAAAAGGTAAGATGTGGAGGCAAGTTGTATCATCTCTGAGGAAGAAAAACCAGTGATTTATCTAGATAAAAATTCAAATTGAAATATTCTAACCTGGTACATATTTCTTCTTGAGAATGATAGAAGCACATTCTAAAACCTTCTCTACTCTTGCACCATCAATTCCCTATCAATCATTACCAAGGCCATTAACATATAGCATATTTCAGTAAAACAACTGAATCTAATAAATATAAATGTGTGTAAAAATGTTGATTTATGCAACATATATACATAAGATGCTTACTAAGGTCCTTAAATCAACTAGATCTAGGTGATTGCCACTACCACCAAACACGAGATTGTAACCAAAATACATTAGTCTTTTTGCAAGGGCTTGGAAATTTTCTACAACCTGCCAAATGTATTTCACTTTAATAAAAAACAAAAGATATTCACATTATAATTCATATGAATGAATTTTATGGAAACTTAGACATCTTAGGGCTATCACCTATACCTATTGTTGATAAGTATTGAACTTTGTAGTAACAACCCACTTTAAGCACACAAGAAACGGTCCTATGTTATGGTTTTGTTCCCCCCTCTAAAGATCCACAAATGATACAATGGATATATTGGGAACACAATGATACAAACTTTATAGAGCTAACATTATGATATTTAATGAAACAATGAAACAATAGAATATGTATGAAAATAGAGAATTTAGATTGATTTATGACCCTGGAAAAACTACATTGTTGATAGTTGCATCTAGGTCAATCCCTAATACTGTTTCCTTGAAGAATATCATGCCTTCTCGAGGACCTCGTAAAGACTGAAAATAATGTTTCCCCAATCCCAAAATAAATTAAGAGTGAAAAGAACCAAAATAAAAACATAAATTTGAAGCAAGACAATAAGGGATCAGACTTGTCATAATTTCTCTGAGGTAATAAAAAACATAAACAAAATAAGTAGATGGAAAGCAAGGAAATCTAGACAACATTAACTTAGATGTAAGTGTTAAATGTATCAGAGCACAAATATGAACAAATACATAATAAAAGGTTACACTTCTTGGCCATTAAAACATGGAATGTATTACTAATATATCCAAATAGATAGATTCCTCTCATATCATTAGAATTTTAAATCCAAAAGGTGAACTACCCTTTGTGTGTTGTAGTTATCACTACATCGCAATAGTCAAATGGATTGGTCATTATAGAAGAAGCTATCATACCACTTATGTGTGTTATTTCCATAATTAAGTATGCCCCAACTAGGTCGATAATATTCCCAAGAACGAAATTTTATGTTTGTATGAAAGAAAACTTAAAAATCTAGAAGTAGAAGATGCTTGTAGTAAAACATATTAATAAGGCTCTGTTCAAAAGACAATGTTTCTGGAAAGAGTACTTTTAAGGGATGTCCTTTTAAGGTTATATAGAAGTGCCCAACTATAATACATGCCTCAGGAGAGTGTAATCAAAATCTCGAGGATATGCACTAGCACCAAAAGTGATGATTTTGGGCCTAAAAGGGTTGGAAGTCTTCTCAAGAATTTCATAGTCAGTGAGTCCTATTATCCAAGAGAAAAAAACACTGACATTAACCCTTGAACACTTCCGCTAAAATCTGGTTCAATATTTCTTAGTTCTAGAACTATTTCTCTCTTTATTACTAATGAGCTGATAAATCAAGCTCACCTGTGGACTCATCCAGGTGGTATGGCATTGATTCAAATTAAATAAGCTTCCCCTAAAATTTGATTCACATTTCTTAGTTTATAGAACTATTTCTCCCTTTATTACTAAAAAGCTGATGAAGCAAACTCACTTGTGGACTCATGCATGTAGTATGGAATGGATTCAAAGTAAATTGATGTAGTAGATACTCACCAATTTGCAGCAATGAATCCATGAGACAAATTTCCTCCATGTGGTAGTTCCAAACCTTGAATGTCATGCAACAATTCCAAAACAAGGGGATGGAGATCTCATGAAAGGTCTAAGTTCAGGCCAAAAAAAAACACACCAAAATGTGATCATGTGTTTGGAGAAGATCTATGTAGAAAAAAATTTAGCAGATCACCCAATTAATGGTTGAAAATTAACACCCCATGCACTATTGTCAAGATGGAATGTTTCCAAGGCCCTCTTCTGGCAGAGCTTTTCTTTCACTTTGATCAATGAATTCATTTCCAAAATAGTATTTGCATGGAATCGATTCTAAACCAATATAATCACTAATAAATGTAGAAAAAGTTTCAAAAATTACATCCTTCATTGAGATAGCGTGTTTAGATCCCAAACCATCACAATCGCTAAGAAAAGTTTCAAACTTACATTCTTCATTGAGATAGTGTGTTCAGTGAAGAAAATTTTGTTAATCAGAAAACAGATATTGATATTATTCAGCCCTTGGAACATATATAGGTCCCTACAATATAATAAAGTTGAACTGAGATCCCAGTAGGAATATTTTAGACCTCCAAACTTACTAAAAAGTTCAAAACTAAAACCAAAAGAACTTGAACGAAAAAGGAAAAAGAAAAAACAACAAAGCCACAAAAAAAATTTGAGTGCTTAAGACACCTCAATGTTATAATTGTGCCAATCACTAAATTCCAAATCACTTTAGACACTACCCTCTTACCAATGAGATCTTCTGAATTTTTTTTTAGACGTGATCAAACGACTTCCATCACTACATCGGATATAAAATTCTCAGAAGCAATAATTTCCAAGCCTCTGAATCATTGCTTCTTTTCTTGCTTGATTATTGCATGCATCTCAGAATCAAGTTTACTCAAAGGAAGATCTACAAAGTTATTCTTTCCCTCTGCAAGAAGTGATTTATATATTTACTAAAGAAATGTAATAAATTTATTTCCCTCAATTAAATAATTCCAGTTTGACCAAAGCATTATTATTATGGTGATCCAGGTGGATGTTGGTGGCCACCCACCTATCCCACTTGGACCCCCACAAGTGTCTCTTTCATATTTTCAATTTCCATAATTGTAGCACAATTTACTATTTTTAGCAGTTTTTCGAGCTCTGAACTTCCGGAGCCGTTTTGAGGTCCTAAACGACATTTTTTGGGAAAACTTGGAGCAACATGGGTACATGGATTGATGTTGGTCTTCCCAAAGTTGTATTTCTCAAATAGATATTTCTAATGAGCTATTGTACGTGTCAAATAAAGATCAGGTGCCAAAATTACGACCCCAGGATGTTGATGTACTAACTTACCCAAAACAAGGCCCACAATTTGGCATTTCATCTTCTAGGGTTAGGTTTTGGGATGTTAAGGGTTTTCCATTGTTTCTTAACAATAAATAGGCCTTCAAGCCTCATTGAAACATAGTTCAGAGGAAGGTAGCCACCACATCTCTTCCCAGAGATAAGCTACCATCGCCCTAGCTAGTTTATTTCCATTTCTGTTTGTAAGCATATTTCAGTATTTTAAAATAATGAAATGAAGTATTATTTCCAATGCATCTCTGTGTTTATGGTTATCTCTGTAATTTGTTGCGTTCCTATTTAAATCCATATCAGTTTTATCAGAGCGTTTTGTTTTTTTTTCTCTGTTTTTCTTTACATGTCCCCAACGAGATTGGGATATAAGGAGTTAGGGCTTGAGCTAGTTGAACCTTTGCAAGATCAGCCTTGAAAATCCCGACGTTCTCCCATGGTGGACAAAAAGAAAGATGAGGGGTCAGGAGTTCCTATCAAAATATTGCTCGAAGAAGCCCTCGAGTGGCAAAAACGTGATGATGGACAACTTTGCCCAGATCCTTCAGCGGCTACCCAGGGGAAACACATCGACTTCCAACAACTACTCTGGAAATGCCACACAATTTAAGGTACAAGTTAATTTTGAAATCCTCATCTTTGATGGTCAGATAGACGTAGATGATGTAGTTAAATGGTTAAATCTGCTATAAGGGTATTTTTCTGTTCATGAATTTTTGAGTCAGGAAAATATTGTTTTCACTCTTCTCAAAGCAGCCCCCCACATCAAGGATTGGTGGGAAACTTACTGTGATCAAAAGGATGAAAGCACAGGCTCACTATTTTTAGCCACACCCACTTGGAACTCATTCCAGGATGCCATCAAGGAGTAGTACTACCCTGTCAAAATCTATGAGGACAAATACATAAAGTGGACCACATTGTGGTAGGGAAGGGACCAAGATGTGCCGAAGTTCACAAACATTTTTCATACCCTTCACACACATTTGGGTATCAGAGATTCTGAGTTGCATTTAGTACTCAAATATCGTGGCTACCTACACAGGTACATCCAGGAAGAGATGGAGTTCTTGAACATCTCCTCACTCGGCACGGCATACCGATATGTTGTCAAAATCAAGCAGAAGCTCAAATAGAAGAAGCGAGACTTTGGATTTGCAAATCCAAAGACCAAAGGACAAAGCCAAGGTGGGGTGACCCAAGACAACCCGTCGAAGCCACAAGAAAAGAACAACACCACGAATTCGAAGAAGGACACAGGAAAGTGGTGTGAGTTGCATAAGAGTCCCACTCATAACACAAGTTAGTGTTGGACAAGCAGTCGCTAGTGGCTGAGTTGAAGGCTTCAGAATTAGATGCATGTTTTGACCCTGAGTTAGAACCTAACAAGGGGAATGGCAAAGGGAAGCAAATCATTGATGTAGAGCCCAGTGTCATTGTTGCCACCGCCAAGATCTAGAAGAATGAGCTCGAAGACCCAAAGGAGGGGGGCATATTTTTCACTCATAAATGTGGGTGAAGGGTTCACCGTTGCAATTCATTGTTGACAGTGGGAGCTAGAAGAATCTCATTTCAATAGAGGTTGTGAAGTGGTTGGGCCTACGAACTACACCACACCCACAGCCGTATAGTATCGGGTGGCTTCATGAAGGACGAGATCTCTGAGTACACCAACAATGTCGCCTTCCCTATAGCATCAAGCCCTTCACAGATGAGGTACTGTGTGATGTTACACCTATAGATGTTTGTGATGTTTTATTAGGCTAGCCATACTTGTGGAGGCGACATGTTGTATATGAGTCAAGGCCTCATACTGTTATTATTTCTTTTGGTAATTCATTATATCGGATACTGGAGGTAGCCCCACCTCCCACCACCTCTTTGATCGCTGCTAAGAAAGGCAGCAAGCTCATCTCACATACTAGGGAATTTATTTTTCTATCTACTTTGCTCCCAAAGTAAGGGGAAGATCGTTGTTACATCCATGACCCCCGCGAAGGGTTCCTCCATGCAGCAATAGCAACAATGGGACAGTCATGATAGTACACAGGAACAACTTCTCCCCACCCACATGGGTACCACACAAGTTTCAGGTGGGCGACAAAATTTGGTTACATATGCAGAAAGAACACCTTACAAGAGCCCATCAAAAGCTCAGACCACTCTGACATGGTCCTTACAGTAGTATCAAGGCTGTGGAGAATAATTCTTTGGAGCACAACATTCATCCATTCCTTCACCTGCACCAAGTGTTCAATATGAACCGTCATCGACGATGCTTCCCACCATTAGTGTACACATTCGGGATTGCAGAACAACTCACCAGGGACCAAGTTCAGCAGATGGAGGAACTCAACGCAATGTGGACCATTGCTTCCTAAGGGGGGGAGGAATGATCCAGGTGGATGTTGGTGGCCACCCACCTATCCCACCTGGACCCCCACAACTATCTCTTTCAGATTTTCAATTTCCATAATTGTAGCACAACTTTGTATTTTTAGAATTTTTTCGGGTCCTGAACTTCTGGAGTCGTTTTGAGGCCCTAAATGAAGTTTTTTTGGAAATCTTGGAGCAACATGGGTCCTCTTCCCAAAGTTGTAGTGCTCAGATAGATATTTCTAATGAGCTATTGTATGTGTCAAATGAAGATAGGGCGCCAAAGTTACGACCCCGGGAAGTTGATGTACCAACTTACCCAAAACGAGGCCCACAATTTAGTGTTTCATCTTCTAGGGTTAGGTTTTGGTATGTTAAGGGTTTTCCATTGTTTATCAACAATAAATAGGCCTTCGTGCCTCATTGTAACATAGTTCAGAGGCAGGTAGCCACCACATCTCTTCTCAGAGATAAGCTAACATCGCCCTAGCTAGTTTATTTCCATTTCTGTTTGTAAGCATATTTCAGTATTTTACAATAATGAAAGGAAGTATTATTTATGTTGCATCTCTGTATTTATGGTTATATATGTAATTTGTTGCGTTCCTGTTTAAATCCGGATCATATGGGGACCAACACTTTATGTATGCAGAGTAATCCTAGAGAGATCCAGAATATGGCCACTTTGACAAATCATTGAGAAACTCGCTAGCTCAACCCCAACTATAACTAGAACTCAGTTATTTGTGAGGCAATTGAGGATAAAAATCATATGATTAATAGTCTATTTCACACATGAATCTCTTAATCAATTCTACTAAGATAAGTTACACTAAAATAAACTATTCTCTATGTTTTATCTCGATTTTTTTAAATTTCCATTGTGATCAATTATTGTTAATCTAATTTAAGGACAATTTATAGGGATTTTTTATAAATAAAAAATCAGCATACAACAATTACAAATATCTCGAAGGGTTCTTTAATAAAAAATCATTTCATACAAAAGTTGAGATAGTCAAGATTAGTGGTACCAATTTATGAGAAAATACCCATTCAAACATATCTTACTCAAATAGAGTCTCTAAAATGGACCTTGATTCATCTTGAATTATGTGAATTATGTAGAGACAACCTTTCTTAAATGGCGCTTGACTATTTGGGAATTGTTTTTGAGTTTGTGAGAATAATATCACTTGTCTATTTAAAAACATTTGGGTATTCAGGATTAGAATTCATATAATTTCCACCTGAAGAGATAATATTTTTACTATGTCACATATAAATGGAAAACCACAAAACAATCACAAGGGAATTTGTAGGGTTGCATTGGCACCGATGGTGAAGGATTTCCCATTGTCAAGCTTGATTTGATACAAAATAATTTATATGATTGATAGGGTCTAAAACCCCCCTCATTTGCTGCTTCTTTGCAACCACGTAGCCCCAAAAATCATAACGTTTTGGATGGTATGCTTGCAGTTGGGTTCGGAATAGGGTTACCCAACCCCATAGTTTTTGCTTCAGGTCCCATTATGAGTTGTAGAAAAAACAGTTTCAATCAAAATAAGGGCTCTCTCTCCTCTATATCGACTTCAAAATGTGAATTACAAAAAACTTATAAGATTGATAAAAAACACACACTTTAAAGGAGTTTAAATGTTCTCCCCTCCAAAAGAGATTTGCGCGTCAACAAAAAAATTGATTACCTTTGCATCGCTATGCAAAAGTTGCAACAATGAATATTTTATGAACATGATATTACCGCAAATTGCACATTTATTTCACTCCGAAATACATTCATGTCAAATAATAGCTCACATTTTAGTAAAAACAATTAAATTTTTCCCACACATTAAAATTTTTCCTCCATTTCCATTATCTTATTGTTGATTTTTAATAGGTTTAGTGCATACAAATATTTTTTCCCTATATTTTTTTTCCATTATCATATTGTTGATTGTTGATTTTTAATGAGTAGATAAGAAAAATTATTCTCTATTTTTATTTCTAAATTTTTTATTGATGAGATTGTTTAGATTATTAATATTATTGTTAAGATGGAAGTTTACACTAAAATTTTACAATAAATTAATGATGGTGAAAAATTGTTGATTTAGAGTAATCACAACGATGGGATGGAAAAGAGTTTGAAAAACAAAAGAGTAATGAGGTAAAATTGTGCTTATCTTTATACATTGATATATTTTGGTTAAAAAAAGATAGTTGTATTTTAAAAAATTATCTAAGATTTTATTTTAAGAGGGCTTCTATTAGGTTCTGGATTTTAGAGCTCACAAGTCTACCAAAACTATCCAATCATGTCATTATTCATATTATTCAATATTTTGTTTCTTTCATGGACTTGATTTAGCACTAACTAGCTTACTACTTCTTAAAGCTGGAAGGTGTCTTAAATGATGAATATTTGGTTGAAGTTTAAATCCATTTATCCACTTATTATTGAATTTAATATTGAAACATTTATTTCTAATAGTAACTAGTATACTAATTATTTTTAATAAACCTTGAAGTTTGTCCTTAATCTCGATAATGAAGTACTTTCAAGGCTTCTAAGGAAATCTATTCTTATTGCAATTTTTTAAATATGAAGATGTTTATAGTTTCTATAAGTAAATAACATTATTTGGGTTATTTGTTGCTAGGGTTCCTATCAAAGTCATTATTAAGGCTTGGGTTCAAAGCTGGTCCACTCATGACAAAAGAAGCTTTGGAGATTGAGGTTATGAGGTGATTACAGGACACGTAGATTTCATGAAGGCAGAGAGAGAAATAGGGAAGGAGTTTTATGTGCTAAAGCAGAAATTCAAGGAAGAACAAGAGCTCCACAGACAAGAGAGTGATTTACAGAAGGAACGGGTACATCAGGGATCACAACATGCACAGATGGATGAAACTATGCCCATACAAGTTATAGATCCATCCCAACAGTTGGCACAGAGCAGATAAGGTGAGCAGTGTTGTTTATTGAATTCAAGGGAATTTGGCAGCATGCATTTCATTGTGCACATACATGCAATTCCCCCCTTTTGGCACACTCACTGAGGCGAAGACAAGGAGAAAGTCTGACTAGAGTTGAACATGTATTCTGACAAGTTGTTGTGCACGACCACCAGTACATGCTTGGAGATCAACACAGACATTATGCATCAGTATGTTTCTAGTTTGGTTGCACCCAGGACAACCATGTGCATGCTATCAGATGAGTTGGATAGAGGAGCCATATTAGTGTACCCGGATGTAACGTAGGCAAGAGTTCACTTTCAACAGGATGTCACCATTGAGTGCATGGACACCATCATGGACGGCCAAGATTTGCATCAGTTCATCACCATCGACCATCACGAGGATGTCGAAGAGTTGGTATTACCACAATGGTCTGAGCGTTAGTGATGTCTTCCACGGCTTGGTTAAGCATTTTGTCTCACATGGGTACATGTGCAGATTGTATGTAACATTTTATCAAGTGGAATTTCAAGTGTCGATAGTTGAATGTAACAGTCATAGAGTAGTTGAAGAGTCATGAGGACAGATGAATGGTCACAAAGGGTAATGTCAAGGGTCACCCCACCCTTTTAATAAATAGTCCCTCATAACTCATTGTAGAGGATTTTTTCAACCAAGCTTTGATAGGAGTATCTTAGAGAAAGCTTGGACAATATTGTAACAAGCCTTGGCTTATCCACTATCCAGAGCTAGTATATCTCTTTGTAGGAGTAGGTGACAAAGAATGTAATGTTCCACTATGGGAACTAGTGGTTGGTCATGGTTGTATTTTCTTACTGGAACTTTCACTTAATATAATAGAGCCAACACTTTTCATGCATATGTTGTATTGTATTTCAGCTATCTTTTTTACTCTAAATGATATATGGATATATTTTCTTACGCATGCATGTATGAATTTTCTGTATATGTATGTATGAATATTAATGAAATGTGTTGTTTGTTTCACCACCACTTTGGATTGCTAGCTCACTTGCCTTCCAGTTTGTGATGCATATTTTCTCATGTGTTCCCTTCTTAACTCTGTTCTTTCACAAGTTTCCAAGGGGTGCACTCACCTCATCATTCGTGTGTTAGAACCATTCATACATCTTCCTTGACTTACTACATATGTCACACCATTTCTACCAACAGGGACATCTTACTTGCCTCTACGCGCTGTTGTTTTCAAGGCAATACTGTACGACCCACTGTTAGGTCTCCTACACCAAATGGTCTGAGGTCTAGTTGGGACTTCTTACCAGGGAGATCCCATGACATGTTGGTGGGTCTAGCATCGTCAAAATTTTGGCACTAATAGGAGGGCTAGATGAAAAACTGAGTCCTCACATCTGTTTTGAATCTCTACATATCCATCATGACTAATTACAGAGTTTCTCTTACGGAGTGTATGTCTTATGGAAACGACTTTGAAATATCGGAAGAGCTCTCAGATAACTTTTCACATAAAACATATGATGGTGGAGGCTATGTAGCCTTGGTTAGGTACACAGTTGGCTTTGTAGGCTCATGCGAAAGACATGGAATATTTGAAGAATACATGACCTACACATTGTTCATCTACACGCTTCGAGGGCACCCATTCCATTGGTGTGCCACGTTGCCTGAAAAATATATTCATTCTCTTGCTCATTTGGTTGCCGAGATAGACCATGTTTTTAATCACTTTAACCATAAAGAAATCGATAAAGAAATTCTGATATTACAAAAAGCACATTATGAATACATTGAACAGTTTCACACACGCTTTCGTAATCTTCCATACCAATTTCCCAAAGATGAAATTGATTGGGAATTTCTCGATGGAATATTTGAGTATCCTATTTACATATCCGAAAATCCACAATTCTTGAAATCATTTGGATCCCATTCAACACTCTTTGGTGATGGAGTTGTGCAATCATAGGTAGGAAAAACTACTGTGACAAGTGAATGTCTGCCTTCACCTCATCAAACAGCTCCACCACCGCAAAGTGATGTGCAAAATTATGCATAGACATTTGTTGAACTGTCACATCCTCCCACCCCACCTGCTCTTGATATTTGTGCATATTTGGCTTTTAAGCCTTTCGGTTGTCACATGGATTCATTCCCTCAACCTCCATCCATTCATTTTGTTGATCCTCCAAATTGTATTATCTTGTATTCTTCCATTCTAGACTCCTCACCTACTGTCAATGAGGATCAAGGTGTTGACGGAGTTGGTGTTATGTAGCCAACCTATGCCATCATTCATTATGAGTGTGTGAGAGAATGTAAAGAAGAACCCGCGATGAAGGATGACTCCCTTCCATCTACGCCTCACCTGCTCTATCCTGACATCCTTTGTGATTCTGCCACTGCTGATTTCCCTTATGAAAACTCATTTCTTGATGTTTCTACTTCTGATCGTCCACAGGACACATCGGATGTTAATATGTCATTACATTGCAGAGAGGACACATCTTCCTCCAAAAATCCATCCAATTTGTCATCTATCATTTCTGAAAACATAGAGGGTGAACATCCTTGCTTCCCATCTGCCCCTTTACACAATTCATTAAATCATGAGGATGTCGACAAACATCCTAAATTTTTTGATCTTGGCTATCATGATCTCTCTACTTCTTTGTCTGATCACGATGTTGATTCAATCGTATTTAATCTGCCTAAGCCACTAGTCTATGATGATCTATCTGTTAACAAAATTGAAACCCCACAGACTGTCGAGACACTTTAGCCCAAGCTGATGGTTATGTCAGGCCCTCACTATCCTAAGGTTGGTTTCACTTTTGATCAAGGAGTTGGTCAAACATGCAAGGCTCCTCATCATTTCCTCCACTTGAACTCCATGATCCCATCGCTCATGCATTGGAGGAATCTTACACAACAATCACACTTGCACAACATAAGTGGTCTACCTTTCTCATCTTTGCTTCCATTTCACAGTCAAAAGAATGCATACACTCAACATCTACACGCAATGTAGCACATGACCATGGCAAGTCCACATAGTGCATGTAATGCACTTTCACTCTTTTTTGTTTTGTGGAAGCTTGTAAGCTCGGAGTGTCTATGTATTCATTGTTATATCTTTCATGCTTACTGGTTTGCGCAATTATGATGTTCGCAAACCATGCCTTCGCTAACATGGGTCAACCAATGTACCGGTGGCTACATTCAAAGTATTGCTTCACATGATATGACCCATGCACTATTAGATGGGGAGTAGGAGTAGTGTTTGATTTTGACTTCTTTGCTTGCATGCGTGTTTTCTTTACTTCATGTGTTTGCTTGCTTGCTTTCTTTTTTTCTTACTCTCTTTGTAGACACATTTTCTTCTGCTTCTTGCTTTGATTTTTGGTTTGTTTTCTTGTTTACGTCTGTAGGTTAGTTTCACATGGACCGTGTGTGATTCTTGAAATAAGTTAGGTGAAGTAAAAGAGGACTTGTACAACTATCAATACATGGTTATCTGTTGTCCTGCCTCTTATGTAAGAAATTGTTGTCTTCAGTCCATGATACATCAATGGGAAATACGTACTCTTCGAAGTGAATATTGGTGAAAACACAACTCTTGCATGTGAACTCCTATCACCTAATCTAGTCGGTTGTTCTTCAGTTAATACTTATCAGCTCAGACAAGTAGAGTAAGGTGAGGGGGAAAACCTTAACAAGCACATCAAAGGTATATAAAAACTACTTCTTTGAAGGAACAACCTCTTCTGCTCTCAATAATTTGGGATCCCTCTTCCTCCTCTAAAATGAATATTTCCTATGCCCATTATGAAAAAATGAAAAAAATGAAAATAAACAAGGCGAACGAAGAGAAAAACTTCCTGCGCACAGAGGTGATGCAAGTAACTCTGGCAGGGTACTAACTAGGCTCGTGAGAAGTGAAGAAATGCTTGTGTTCCTGTGTGACTTTGTCGGGGTACTATATAGGCCTACTCGCAGCAGAGAAATACCAGGGACGAAACTAAATCTCTGGTAATCATATGACCTGTGCACCAATATACCCCTCATCCCTAATCGAAACAACTGTGTTGGCTTGGCTTAGAATGTGTGTCGATCAACCAAGAGCCTAACAAATGCTACATCTTACAATCAAGCAAGTGTGGAAACCAAGATGGACATAGAATTGAACAATACTTCGAGAGGTGCTAGAATTTTTTTCATGAACAAGTTCTATTCAAAGAGTTGGAGTTCTAACAGTGTGTCACCAAGTGTTGTAGCGACTACAAACACCCTCCAAAATTTTTCCTTAGCTTCATTTTGGAGCCTCCCTATCGACCATCTGCAACAACATGTCTTACACTGTTAAGCACATTAGCTTGAGCTATTTCATAGAGCCTTGTCAGCCTCTGCATTCAAGTTTTTTCCACCTCCTTCACAGATTGCTTTCCGAGCTTAGTGTCAATGGCTGGTTGAGGAGCTCCCTCTACGAATTGCACAACTCTAGAGGGGAACCAGTCTTCCCTCCAAAAATTGTGCAAACCTAGTTGGACACCTAACTGGGCTCCTAAATTTCACAATTCTTCCTGAAAATCTTCCTCTCAAAAATTATGCAATTCATCCTAGGAGAGCTACTCAACCCAGAAATTGCACAATTCTAGGAGACAATCACATGTTTCTCCCATAAATTGTGCAATCCCTCTGGGATAGCCAGCTTTGCTAAGCCTAGGAACAATGCATATTTTCATCCCAGGTTTGTAGACCAATGCATCTACCTTGAGGTTGATTGGTTCCCTCCGTGACCGAGTAAAGTTGATTTGCATGCATGGACTACTTTTCCCAAGGCAACATGCAAGGGAATCCCTAGATTTAGGGATATATTTTTAACAGCTAGAGGTTACGTTCAAGGATTACTTTAGAAAACTCCTGCCAAGTGTCACTTTTCCTAGATTTTTGGCATGCATGTCATAACCTCAATTTCATCAAAACTCATTTTCTAGACACTACAGAGCTCATTCGTCACACCAATTTTGCAGTTTTGACATTGCACATCACTTCTAGCAGTGATCTACACATTCAGCTCAGCTGTTTTGGGGTAAGCCCGCTTCGCATATCTTACGCTACATTTCTATCACTTTTTGTATTTAAACTTCTATGAGCGTTGTCTACTTTATTTCGGCGAACGATTGTTGTCGTTTGCATGCATGTTAGATTGTACATGTGTCATTTTAGATTTCGTTTGAATCTCACTGTTGTCGCATGCATGACATTGTTTTTGCACCGACGATCGCTATTGTTGCGACCCACTTCACTCACATGAATTTTGTCTTCTTTTTTGAATCCTGCACTTAATTTTTTTTGCATAATCATTCATTCTTTTTTGCACTCATCTCATCATGCATTCAGACCTCTCATGTTTTCAGTTGCCCGTTGGCTAGTCTAGGCTGCATTGTTCCAGACCGTGCCTTGTCTGGCTAGCATTGTGCATTTTCGAAAGCGAAGGCTCTACCTTCACTCTAGAAATTGTGCAATTATAGCCCAACACTGAACTCTAGGCTTACATTATGCAATTCTTGGAGACAGTGTCCCGCTGGCCCTAGAAACCGCACAATGTAGTTGGCTAGTTGCATGTCGTTGTTGATTAAAATTGCACATTGCACAGTTTTAGTCCTCAGTAGGCCAGGTTGGAATATCCATTCCATAGTTCCAATAGTCATTTAGCCTCCGGACAACCCAAACTATGTCTTCCGCAGTCTTGGTAGTCAATCTCCCAGCTTCCTAGTGAAAATTGCGCAATCTTCACAAATAGTCACATAGGTATGTCGCATGTCAGTCCTCTAGTTTGTTTTGGTTTTCAACTGACAAATTTCTTTCCATGAGTGTTGCTATGTCTCTAGGTATCACAATTGTCATTTTCCTCCCAACATCATAGGTATAATGGATTCCAGGAGAGAAGAGTCAAAAGATGTCATTGAGAGCACAACGGGGGTTACAACCAAACAAGTGTCTATGAGCTTGCCTACCTACGAAGACATCAAGTTGTTCATAGACAAGGACATAAAAATGAATGGTAATGACATGACAAGGAGCAGCACCATCAACAACAGCAGAAGGCAGTACACCTACATGCGATGAATGTAAGAAGAAGGTTGTTCACAGCATAGAGGCAGAACAATGATGTAAGTTTAAAGCAGATCCACTCATGATGAAAGTAGCTTTGGAGATTGAGGCTATGAGGTGACAACATGGCACATAGATTACACGAAGGAAAAGTGATAAATAGAGAAGGAGTTACATGTGTTGAAGCAGTAATTCAAGGAATAATAGGAGCTTCACAGATGAGAGAATGAGTTACAGGAGGAATAGGTACAATAGGGGGCATAACATGCACAGATGGATGAAATTCCACCCGTACAAGTTATAGATCCATCCCAACAGTTGGCACGAAGTAGACAGGGTGAGCAGTGTTGTTGATTTCATGCAAGGGAATTCAGCAACGTGCATGTCATTGTGTGCACACATACGATTCCCCCCTTTTGGTACATTCACCGAGGAAAAGGCAAGGAGCAAGTCTGACTGGAGTTGAACATGTATTTCGACAAGTTGATGTGCACGATGACCAACACATGCTTGGAGATCAAAAAAGACACTATGCATCAGTATGTTCGATTTCAATAGGATGTCACCACTGAGTGCACAGAAACCATCACGGATGACCAAGCTTGGCATCAGTTTGTCACCATCAACCATCAAGAGGATGTTGAAGAGTTTGTCTTACTACAATGGTCCTAGTGTTAGTGATGTCTTGCATGGCTTGCTCAAGCTATTTTTTCTCACATTGGTACATGTACAGATTACATGTAACGCCTTGTGAAGAGGAACTTCAAGTCTCGATAGTTGAATGTAATAGGCATAGAGTAGTTGAAGAGTCATGAGAATAGATGAATGGTAACAAAGGGGAATTGATCCAACAATATTTTGATTATAGATGTGTTAAAGAATACATGCATAAATTATAGATTAACATAGAAAACTTAATGTGCACATGAGAGAAGAGGAGAAACACATAAAGCATGAAATAATACAACAATACTTGATAATGGAGTTTGTCCAACTTAGACTATCTCTTCAAGTCCTGCTCGATCAATGGGGAGGCCTTCATTCATTAAGTGGCATGATAAAGAAGAGTACAAGAATCAGTTATAAAAAGGAGTTGTATACCTCCATACTAAAAAATGTCCAAAAAATGTAGAGCTCTGATGGAGAAACGAAAAATGCCATTGCGTTCATGGCATTGAGAAGTGCTAAAACCATATAAAAAATTTCAAATTCTAACAAAGTGAAAATTCGGCCCTCTTGCAAAATTCTGTCTTGAACTGTGTACACTGCCTCCTCTTACCTATTTGCACTAACAAACTGTGTTTAAATAAAACTTGGCCGATGGATTTTCCCAAGTGAAGGTTGTCTGAGTTGGTTAAGGCTCCAAATAGTATGGAGCAGGTTGGGTGGCCAGACCTTGCCTCCTTCCTTTTAACACATTACAAACAATTTTATTTTATTTTTTAATTAAATTTTTGGTTGGACCAGGCTCGCCTTGGGTGGCCCGCCCACCGTACCGACCTCCATCTCTGTATCTCTTTAATGGTCAGTTTGAGGGCTAGGTATGTGCCCTCCCATGCTTAAAGCCCGGTGTTTGTTTTGAAACGGGGTTGGGTTTGTGCCCCAAGGGCTAGCCCACGCAAAACCTCCCATATTATAATGGTGGTTCTTTAGGATGGGGGGAGGAGTCGGGGGTCGTGGCCCGCCCCTCCATAAATATATCTTGAATAGTTGGGGTGGTGGGGTTGGTGGCCTGCCACCCCTTTTTTAAAAAAAAATTGTTCAATAAAACAAACATGGTCGTTTGTAAAAATTATGATTTTAAGCCGAAGGAGTCATTTTAACGAGGCAACAATTTTTCCCGGAATTTGGCCAAAGTTGGTGCAATTCAGTCCGTCAGAAAAGTTCAAATTATGTCTTTGTTAATTTGGCCCAGTCAGTAAAAGGTCAACCCAACTCTGACTGCCTCTATCTCCTTCATCCGAACTCGGATTGGAGTGTCATTCACATCGTTGGAATCAGGGCGACGAGCACTTCGATATAATGTCAAGTTCATCATCTTTCTACCAATTTGAATTTTGAGCCTTTTCCATGCCACTGGTGTCTAGAGATCCACCTGGATCAATCCTCCCCATTGAGGAGCTTTTGGACTACCAATATCAGTCAATTGGCAAGTGAGGGAATTGTTTCCTCACTCTTTCTTTTTCTAGCCATTTTTCCTTGCTAGGGTGCATCCCTTGAAACCAATTCAAAGGTATTCCACATCTCCTCGACATGAAGTCCTGTTTCTTCTGTCAAGGATGATATCTTTAGGTAACACATCAAGATACTCTGGTGCAAAGTCATCAACTGTAGGAACCATGCCCACCTCCTCGGTGTCCATAATCAATGGTGGCTCATACAACTTTAAGCTCTCCACATTCACTATGGAGTACATTTTCATATATATTGGCAAATAGAGACGAAAGGCATTGTTTCCAATCTTCTCCAAAATGGTGAATGGACCATACCAAATTGGTCGCAACTTCTTCCCTTCTCCCTTCATCTTGTCCTTGCTGATATGGAACCACACGTTTTCACCCACTTGAAATTGATGGTCGACTTGGTGTTTGTCATGTCGAGCCTTGTAACATGCTTGAATTTTCTTCAACTACTCCTATACTGCTTGGTGAATCAACTAGATCTACTGAATGAACTGATGCACTTTGTCCCTGTCATCACATCCATTGGAGTGCTCTTCCCTTCCAAAGACCATATCAAAAGGGTCTTTTGGAAGGTAGCCAAAACATGTCTCAAATGGTGAACGATGTGTAGATGAGTGCACTACTCAATTTTAGGAATGCTACACATATGGAAGATGCTCATCCCACAACTTAGGATTTTTTCCACAATAGCCTCGCAAAAAGTGTACCACAGTGTGGTTGACAATGTCTATCTGTTCGTCAGTCTATGGATGAAATGTTGTGCCTCTTTTCAATTTGGTGTCCATCATCTTCCACAAGCTTGTCCAAAACTCTCCAAGAAAGAGAGAGCCCGATCTAACACAATCGATGTGGGCAACGCAAAATGGACCTAAACATGCTGAAAGAAAAGATAATCAGTCTACTCTACATTGATCTCCTTTTTACAAAGCATTAAAATACACATCTTACTAAAATGGTCAATGGCGACATACAAATAGTCATGACTTTTTCTAGACAAAGATAAACCTCCTATAAAATCCATCAACACACTTTCTCATGGACGGCTCAGAGTAAGGAGTGGTGTGTAGGGCTTGAGTTTTCTATTAGAGGGCTTTGAAACAGAACACATCACGCAACCATTTACATAGTGACTCACAATGTTCTTCATATGAGGCCAAAAACAAAATATTTGGGCATGACACAAAGTTCTTTCAACACCAAAATGACTATGCACAAGGGAGGTGTGGGCCTCTCGGATTACATGTACCCTTTCTCCTGTGGGTATGCACAATTTTCCAAGGTGATACAATAGTTTCCCTTGCAAGTGATAGTTATCCACCTATGAACCACGGGTTAGTTTTGCATAAATATCCTTAAAGTCATCATTGTTAGCATATTGTTTAGCATAACTTTCAAAAGATAACGAAGCATTATGCAAAATAACAGAAGCATAAATAGGAGGGCGAGGTAACATATCGACCACTTTGTTGCTAGTGCCCTTCTTATAATTTATTACCAAATGAAACTACTGAAGAAAACAAATCCACTTGAAATGACAAGACTGCTACAACTTGGTTTGTGATTGAAGATATTGCAAAGGCTAATGATCCGTATGGATGATGGTATCCTTTCCGATCAGGTAGTGTTTCCACTTTTTCACACTCTGGACCAAGGCATATAACTCCTTGTCATAAGTGGGATATTTTATCACAGCCTGAGAGAACTTCTCTAAATGGTAACATATCAGCTTATTTTTCTACATCAGTACAACTCCCATGGAATATCTGCTAGCATCTGTCTCGATCTCAAATGGATGTTGGAGATCTGATAAGACTGAGATTGGTGCGGTGCTGATCTTTTCTTTCAATGTTTTGAAGGACTTCTGCTGCTTTCCTCCCCATTTAAATGCTTGCTTTACACTTGTCAATGTGTGTAAAGGTGCTGCAATAATAGAGAAATTGACAATAAATCTCCTCCAATACTATACTGCACCCAAAAAGCTTCGAACCTCGGTTACACTAGTAGGCTTAGGCCAATTTACAATTGCTTCAACTTTAGAAGGAACAATTTTTAGCTAACCATGACCAACAATATGACCTCGGTAAACCAAAATGGTTTTCCCAAACTCACACTTTGACAATTTTACATAGAGTTTTTCATTTTTCAATACATCAAGCACTTTCTTCACATGACATACATGTTCATTCCAACTTTTACTAAAGATAATAATATCATCTAGATATACAAGAACAAATTCATCAATGAAAGGCCTAAACAGATCATTCATGACCCTCATAAATGTGGCTAGAGCATTGAAAAGTCTGAATTGCATCACTATCCATTCAAACAACCCATGTTTGGTCTTGCAGGCAGTTTTCCACACATCCTGATCTGAAATTCAGACCTAGTGATAACCACTACAAAAATCCAATTTGGTGAAATAGATAGCTTTCTTTAACTGATCTAATAATTCATCAATGTAGGGAAGAGGGTAACAATTTTTCACCGTGATTTTGTTTAGTGCTCGATAATCCATGCGCATCCTCCCTATGCCATATTTCTTCGACACTAAGATAATCAGTGAGCCGCATGGAGATGTGCTTGGTATGATGACACCTTGTTTCAATAGTTCCTCCACTTGCTTTTTGATCTCCTCCATCTCAATGGTCAACATCCTGTAGATGCAAATATTTGGTAAAGGAGCGTCATGCTGCAAATGGATCTCATGTTGGATTTCCCTCTTCAGAGGTAATCCCCTGGGTTCCTGGAACACATCATCATAGTTAGAAATTCATTCACATAAGTCCTTTTTATGCACATGTTCACAATCGTTGACAGCATTCAATAATTCTACATCTTTTCCCCTTACAACCACAAGCATGCAACCCTTACTAGAATTCACCAACCTCTTCATTTGTCCTGTAGTTACATGGTTGGCATTGATTTTAGTTTGATGAGCCCTAACATGATGCCACCGATATCCGATGGCATTACATCAAGTTTTACCTCATCCACTAACTTAGAAGCGATCACAAATTTAACCTTGCACTGCTTAGTTACATTCAGTTTTGCTTTATCATGTATCCATCCAAGTGGGTAAGGTTTTGGATGTGGTTTGGTTTCCGAGCCTAGCTTCTTTACCAAGGATTTTTAAATTAAGTTTGCTTGGGATCCGGTATCAAATAGAGTTTGCACTTTTGTATGATTTATGATAACTCTAATATGAAATAGCTCAATTCTCTTTCGTTCATTAGGAAGAGACTCATTTATTGAAGTAATGCCTTTATGTGATTCATAATTAACATGAGGTGTGAGAGTACCTTTTGTTCCTGTTGTTGTGATCAATGCTTCATCTCCTGAAGTGGATCAAAGGTCTTGCTACACAGTTTCCACTGTCTTCTTCTCGCCTTTTCCTCCATACTTCTTTGGTCTCTTTTCCGGGTACTGTTTCCAACAATGATCATCGTCATGACCTTTCTTTTTGTAGTGATTGCAATAAGGTTTTATCCTTCATCTTTCTTGGTTGATGCCATCCTCTTCTTCTATCCTTTTCCTTTCACTTTGGGTTTTCCATTTGGAGGTTTGAAAGGTGGTCTCTTGAAATGATCATCTCTTTCATTTTTTCACCTGTTCTCAAGATGAATGGCCTTTACACTGGCCGAGTCAATAGTAGTCAGTTCAAACAATAGTAATGAATGTCTAAGGTAACTATGTAATGATCTAATATACTTAGTTACTACTTTAGGTGAGTCAAGTGCAATTCCCAAATTAAGTGCCTATTTTTAAAATTCCTCTGTAAAGCTTTGAACAACCTGACCTCTGCCTTGCCTTAAGTATTGGCAATCCATTAAGGCTTTTTGTTTATAACCCAAGGGATAGAATTGTTCCTTTAATGCAAAAATGAAATTAGGACACAAGGAAAGAATATTGACCACACTCTTATTGCTTCGAATTTTCTCTCCCGCCAGACGAGAGCAGTGCTACTCAGTGAAAGAGAGGCCAGTTGAATGTTTGTCTCATCCTCTTCGATCTGCTGAATTCTGCAGTAGATTTCAATCTGCCTAATATAGTTATTAAGCTTTTCTGTATTACTTTCGTTGTTACACATGGAAAGATCAAATTTGACATCTAATTTAAAGAAAGGTTTCTTAGATTCATCCATTGAATTTCTATGATGATGGTGATGAGAGGAAGAATAACTTTCACTCGTGGAAGGATAAGGAGGAGTTTCTTATCCACCATTTCCATGCACTGAACCACGTTCTTCAAGATTTCTCTCTTCTTCTTTCTCTAGCCTTGAAAGAAAATTACCAACATTCTCTGTCATTGTATAGAAGGTTTTGTGGAAATTGCGCTCCTCTTCATGACAAGCCTCTTCATCTGCCATGTTTCTCCTTCGATGTGCACGCCTCGCTTCAGGATCGAAAGACTTTAGTTTCCCTTCGTCTCTTCGAAGCTTGTTTTTTGTTAGCATACAAACATGCAATTCACATCTAAAAAGAATACATGCTCTGATACCACTTGATCCAAGAATCTTTTTCTTATAGATGTGTTAAAGAATTACATGCATAAATTGTAGCTTAACATAGAAAACTTAAAGTGCACATGAGAGAAGAGGAGAAAAACATAAAGCATGAAAGAAGACAACAAGAATTTATAGTAGAGTTCGTCCGCCTTGGACTATGTCTCTAGGCCCTGCTCGATCAATGGGGAGGCCTTCATTCATTAAGTGGGATGAGAAAGAAGAGTACAAGCATCGCTTACAAAAAGGATTTTTATACCTCCATACTGAAAAATGGCCGAAAAATGAAGAACTCCAATGGAGAAACGCACAAATTCATTATGTTCGTGGCATCGAGAAGTGCTGAAAACATATAAAATTTGTCAAATTTTGACAAAGTGAAATTTGGCCCTCCTGCAAAATTCTACCTCAAACTGCGTGCACTGCCTCCTCTTCCCTTAGCGCACTGAAAAACTACATTTAAATGAAACTTGGCCAATGGATTTTACCAAGTGATGGTTGGATGAGTTGGTTAAGGCTCCGGTTAGTATGGAGGAGGTTGGGTAGTCAAGCCCCACCTCCTCCTTTTTATATACATTACAAACGAAATATATATATATATAGATAGATAGATATATTAAAATTTTGGTTGGGTTAGGCCCGCCCACCGTACCCACCTCCATCTCTGTATCTCTTTAATGGGTAGTTTAAGGGCTGGGTCTGTGCCCCAAGGGTCGGCCCACCCAAAACCTCCCGCATTATAATGGTGGTTCCATAGGATGGGGGGAGGGGTTGGAGGTCATGGCCCGCCTCTCCATAAATATATGTTAAATAGTTGTGTTGACGGGGTTGGTGGCCCACCACACCTTTTTTTAATATTTTTTGTTTAATAAAACAAACATGGTAGGTTGTAAAAATTCTGATTTTAAGCCAAAGGAGTCATTTTAACAATGCAACAAATTTTCCCAGAATCTGGCTAGAGTTGGCTGGATTCCATCTACCAAAATATCTAAAATTGTGTCTTTGTTAATCCTACCTAGTCAGCAAAAAGTTAACCCAACTTTGACTACCTCTATCTCCTTCATCCGGACTCATATTAGAGTTTCATTCACACCATTAGAATCAAGGCGACGAGCACTTCAATCTGATGTCAAGTTCATCATCTTTCCACCACTTTGAATTTTGAGCCTTTTCCATGCCACTAGTGTTTGGAGATCCACATAGATCAAGAATGTCAAGGGTCACCCCACCCTTTGCTATAAATAGTCCCTCATAACTCATTGTAGATGCTTTTGGTTAGCCAAGCTTTGATATGAGTATCTTAGAGAAAGCTTGGATAGTATTGTAATAAACCTTGGGTTCTCCATTGTGCGGAGCTAGTATATCTCTTTGGAGGAGCAAGTGACAGTGACTGTAAAATTTCACTACTATAACTAGTGGTTGGTCATGGTTGTATTGCATGACTAGGACTTTCGCTTCTTAATATAACAGAGCCAACACATTTCATGCATATGTCATATTGTATTTCAGCTATCTTTTTTACTCTAAATGATATATGTATATGTTTTCTTACGCATGCATGTATGGATTTTAGGTATGTGTATGTATGAATATTACTGAAATGTGTTGTTGGTTTAACCATCACTTTAGATTGCTAGCTTACTTGCCTTCTAGTTTTTGATGCATATTTGCTCATGCATTCCCTTCTTAACTCCATGCTTTCGTAGGTTTCCAAGGGGCACACTCACCTCACCCTTCGTGTGTTAGAACCATTCATACATCTTCCTTGACTTACTATATATGCCACACCCTTGCTACCAACATGTACATCTCACTTGCTTCTGCACATCATCATATTCAAGGTGATACCGTACGACCCATTGTTGGGACTCCTACACCGAATGGTGTGAGGTCTAGTTGGGACTTCTTACTGAGGAGATCCCCTGACATGTTGGTGGGTCCAGCCCCATCAACACACCCTCATGAGATACAATATGACCTAGATATTCCACCTCCTATACTCCAAAGAAACTTTTGGAGGCTTTTGTGTATAATTGTTTCTCCAATAATTTGAGCACCCTGTCAACATGTTGAAAATTTTCGTTCCAAGACTTGTTGTAGATTGGTATATCATCAAAAGGCACTAACATAAATTTTCTAAGCAATGGTTTGAAAATGGAATTCATCAAACCTTGAAATGTAGAAGGTTCATTGGTAAGACCAAAAGGCCTGACCGCTAATTCATAATGACCCTCGTAAGTTCTAAACATTGTTTTCCGAATGTCTTTAGTCTTCATTCTTATTTGATGATATCCTGAATGAAGATCCAACTTGGTGAAGTAAATTGCTCCATGTAATTCAACCAATAATTCATTAATGACAAGAATGGGAAATTTATCTTTAATAGTGAGATTTTTGAGCTCCCTATAATCTGTACACATGCGTCATGATCAATCCTTCTTGTGCACCAATACTACAGGAGCAGAGAAAGAGCTTTGACTAGGTTGAATTATACCACCCTCTAGCATTTCTGCAACCATATGTTCAATTTCACTCTTTTGGGCATAGGGATATCTATAAGGCCTAATGTTTGGAGGAAAACATCCTGGAATAGAATGAATAGCATGATCATGATTAGAATAGGTGGGATTCCTTTGGGAGTCTCAAATATTGTCCAAGACGTTTTGGATATATGGAGAAATAGATGATTTCGATATTTGAATCTCTCGTGAACATAATTGTGCAATTACACACAATTTTTATTTCTTTAGAATATTTTTCATGCCATTAGATTTGATTATATTTCCCGGTTTCCTTGTAGTAACCCTTAATTCAACTTCCTGTCATTCCTAAAATAATTTGAAGAAACGTTCTGGAAAAAAAAAGTTATCGTACCCAAAGATTGTAACCAATGGACTCCTAGTACAACATCAGCACCAACCATTGGAATGGAAAGCATTGGAATTGTTGACAGTGCTGGACCAGCCAACATGTCAAGGGGATGTCCCTGATAAGAAATCCCAATTAGACCTCAGACCATTTGGTGTAGGAGTCCCAACAGTGGGTAGTAAGGTAATGCCTTGACCGCAATGTCACAAAGAGGAAAGTAGGATAACGCTGTTAGTAGCAAGGGTGTGACTACTGCAGTGACTCAAGGAAGATATATGAGAGGTTGTAACATGAAAGGGCGAGAAAAGGGTGAAGGTGAGTTCCTGGTTGAAAGGGATCAGTGCCAACTTGGCTAGGAACACACAACACAAAAGGACATACACAACTTCCTGTGGAGTAGTCCACTCGGATGTGGTAGTCACAACATACAGGGTACGATAACATGTACAACACTCATGGATCAGTCCAAACAAGTGCAACAGTTGTTACAACAATGTTTATGTGAAGGTATTTCTGGTGTACGATAGAGCAGTTGACACGGACGGTGACAACATTAACATCATATACAACACATTTGCAACAAGATTCATATAACTGCATGTAAATTAGTTCATACACAAATACATAACTTTAACAACATATATCATTAAAGAAATTGGAGAAGTCCAACTATAATAACAACATATGCATGAAAATGTGTTGGCTCTTATTATATAAAAGTGTAAGTTCCAATCATATAATACATCCATGTAAACTTGCTAGCCCCATCAGTAAAATGTTACAGCTACATCCACCTGCTCCTGCAAAGAGATGTACTAGCTCCATGTAGTGGAGAAGCGAAGGCATGTTACAATACTATCCAATCCTTCTTCAAGATAGTCTTAGTAGAAGCTTGGTTGACCAAAAGCCTCTACAATGAGTTATGAGGGACTATTTATAGCAAATGGTGGGGTGACCCTTGACACTCCCCTTTGTGACCATTCAACTACCCTCATGACTCTTCACCTACTCTATGATTGTTACATCCACTATTGAGACTTGACTTACACTTGACATGACTCAACAGTACAATGCACATGTACTCATGTGAGACAACATGGCTTGAGCAAGCCTTGCAAGACATCATTGACACTTTTTCTGTTGTGATGAGACCAACTCTTTGACATCTTTGTGATGGTAAAGTTGGTGAGCTAATGCCAAGCTTAGTCGTCCATGATGGTGATGTGAACTATTTCCTCCATTACAACTGGTGCATTGGTTCAACCTCTTCATCTAACTCGTCTGCTAACATGTGCATGGTCTTATTGGGTACGGTTGATCCAAAAACACACTGATGCATAGTGTATGTGTTGATGTTCATGTGTGTGCTGGTGGTCGTGCGTATCAACTTTCCGAAGTACATGTCCAGCCCCAATTGGACTTGCTTCTTGTGAGTGTGTTGAATGGGTTGGATGGCATGTGTGCACTCAATGACATGCATGCTATTGAATCCCTTGCATGTGATCAACAACACTTCTCAGCATGACTGCTCTGTGTCAGCTTGATGTTCTTCCTGAGTTGTTGCTTCATCACATGCAAATCCTTCTTTGTTCCATCTTCTTCCTTCGCGTGATCTTCATGTCGTGTCGTCACTTCCTAGCTAGAGTATCCAAATTTGATTTCATCATCAATGGACCTGCTTGAGATTGCAACCTTGTTCCAGCTCCTTGTTTTCAACAACCCTCCTCTTTCATTCGTTGCATCTGGTATGCTATCTTCAGTTGTTGTTCATGATTCTGCCCCCTGTGATGATGTTGTTGTCATATCTTGATGTCCTTGACTACTTGATGTCCTTGACTACTTGATGTCTTCGTGGGTAGGCAAGTGCATGGACACTTGATCAACTCCATCCCCAAGTGTGCTCTAAATGGTGTATTCATCTCTGCTCTCCTGGAAACCATTGTACCTGTACTGCTGAGAGGCAGATGAACACCTAGGATACCTGGAGACGTGGAAACACTCATGGCAAGCAATCTGTCAGTTGAAAACTAAAATGAACATGAAAATTGGCTTGTAATATATGTGGGTGCATGATCACGAAGATCACGTAATTTTGGTCGGGAGGTCAGGAGGTCGGGAGACCAACTACCAAGACTGCACAAGGCACAATCTGGGTTGTTGGGAGATTGGATGAAAATTGGAAATGTGCAATGCATAGTCTAGTCTGGATGTTGACTGCTGGGATAGCACAATGCGCAATTCTAGCTGGGAAGGACTACTGGTGTAGAGATAGATTTGCACAATTTATTTGGCCAAGCAGCCATTGTCCTCCAAAAATGCAGAAAATAGTCTTGGAGGCTAGTATTGGGTAGGAATGGGTAGGAATGTGCAAATGTGGAGAGGAAGGTGGGCCTTCCTTCTGTAGATTGCGCAATGTAGCCTTGTTGAAGGCAGAGTCCAGGCCAACATTGGCCCAACTCACCTATATGCAACTAAAAGAAACTTAGATAGTAAATATATGGAGACACTAAGTGATAGCAGAAGTGATTGACAGTGAACGCAAAACATGAATGAAAGATTCAACAAATAGATCAATATCCATGTGGGTGAGGCAGTTCTTCGGTTGGGTGAACATCTGTGCAAAACAGTTTCATACATGTGAGAGCAGTGAGATAGAAATGAAAACTAAAACAGAGCTAGGAAGAGCTAGTATATATGTAAATGATAACAAGCATTCAAAGAAATCAAGCAAACAGTACTTCCACAAGTGAAAACACAAACAGTGACGGAAATGCAGCATAAGGCATGGGAAGCGGGCTTACCCGAAAACAGTTGCGCGGAATGTGCTAACTACTCCTAGATGCAATGTGGGATGTTAGAGATGCAAGTTTGATGTGAGGAATGAGCTCAACAACATCTGCTTGATGATTTTTGATAACATTGAGGTTGTGATGTGCATGCCACAAATTTAGGGGAAGCGACACTTGGTGGGAGGTTTTGAAATTGCTCCTTACATGCAACCTACAACGACTAAACATAGATCCCTAAAAAAAGGGATGCCTTTGCATGCTTTGTTGGGAGAAGTAGTCCACTCATGCAAGTCTATTTTGCTCAGCCTTGGAGGGAACCAGTAAACCCAGCTGAACATGTGTTACCCAAAAAATTATCACCATGACTTTCTACAGTTTGTGTGAGTCCATCAACACTCAAACATACCTCCTTTGAAAGTCTTAAGCCTTAGCTCTTCATGTCAAACCTTGAAAATGGGAGAAACACCTTAAAAATATCTCAAATCCTGGTATCACACTTTCTCCTAGCATTGCCTACGGTGCCGCACCCAACGGTCATGATTCCTGCGAACCTGACCGCTCTGTCTGTTAAGTGATGGGTACGAACCCCTATAAAAGTTAAAAGGGCGTGAGTTCATTCTTAAAAACTCACCTTGGGTCACTTTTGGACACTTCTAGAAGGAATATTGCACTGGCAAGTCTGCCCCACCTTGCTTCATCCATTCCATAACTATGGGAGCTAACTCCATGATATGAGGTTCTTATCCCATTGAAGGAGGAACTTATCCCTTCAATGGTGGACCTGTAACTTCCTCCATTTGCACTATAAATTCAAGCATTGGGCTGGTTGTAGGAGAGGTTGAAAGCTGAAGATTCTTGAGGTTAAATGCTGCTGGAAATTAGACTTCCTTTTTGAGCTTGTGAGAGGAGAGATCACATACCTTTCATTTCATTTTGGAAGTGAGTGAGGCTTGTCAAAGTAGAGGAGACTCCTGCTAGACCCTGGAAAGAGCTTGTGCAACATCAAGGCAAAGGTTGTAAGGTTCTTTTATTCATAGAGTTAATACAATCAAGGTTGTTTTTCTCAATGAACTCTCTCTAATGGTTTATTTTATGAGATCCTTGATCCTCATAATGAACATGTTTTATTATAATATCGTTGCAGGTGTTCTTTGATGTGTGTTTGTTTGTGTATGAAGGTTACTAAAGAGGAATTGCTTGAAGCTGTTGAAACCAAGCCGCCACAAACAAGCGTTGGACCGAGGTAGGGTCTGTTACACCTCTTAGTTTTCATTTATGAATTGAAACATGTTTAGAGAAAAGTAGATTTGTTTGTGATCCTTGTCGCTAGATATCATTCGATACTAGGGAGATCGGTCTTGTCCGCAAGAACGATTTATCTGGCCAACAAATTGGCGACTCCGCTGGGGACTGGTTTGGTTTGGTTTTTTATTTATCTTTGCTTTGACTTGAGAAACTTGAGTTTTGGTTTCTGATTTTTCCTTGATGTGTGGGGGATTGGGTACTTGTTAGATCCTGGTTTGATTTTTTATTTTTCGGATTTTTGGAAGAGGACCGCACCTTCTGCGTTAGGTACAGTGCGGACCTATCCGCACTTTACAGTGTAACACAAAGTGGCACCACACCTGGTTCTACTGGGGTCCTGCAGACCCCGTCAAAAGTTTGAAAAACCTAATATCCATCTGCCCAAGTAGGTTTAGTTTTTGTCCATAGCTATTAGTTTATGCCCAGACCTGCACTTGTCTTGACAAAAGTTCCTCGTGAGTTAGTTTTCATTGGCATTCTTGTTTGAAGTGATTTTCTAGAAGTTTTACCTGTTGGATTGATTTTTTCTTGGTCTTCGTAGTAGCTCAGAGATCAGAAGCCTTAGAGCCTTAGATCACCCTGGTATCTTTGGTCTTCTTGTTGCGTTTGACTAGTTTATGAAATCTATCCTTGAAGAGAGCTAGATCACATTTTTCTCTTTTGCAAAACTTTGATTAAACTTGATTGAAAGTTTTGAATTTCATTTTTTATTAAAACATAATTGGGTGTTTGTGATTACTTTGTTGAGCTGAACAAATTGATCCTTAGTTATCTGAAAAACTAAGTTAAGCATCCTCAAAAACATTTCAAGTTTCTTTTCAATCTATTTTCATTTTGATCTCAAGATTAGATTATAGTTTTGATTTTTTCATAGAAATTATTTATAGAAGCTTGTCAAAAAATTTGTTTTCTATGGTCTTTAGAGTTTTTTTAGAAATCTTAAAAGCTCTCTTAAAAGAATTGTTTGTTCTTTTATTTTTTGATTGTTGAAAAGAAAAGGGATTTTCCATGAGCATGATTAGTAGTCTCGTTTTTAAAGTTCTTTGAAAAAGACAAAAGTTTTCCTTTCAGTTGTATGTTAAGAGAAAGATTTGATTTTCAAAGCATTGCATTTTCAACTCTTCCTTAGCTAGTAATTCATTGAAAAGGAAAAGGAATTTTTATCATCTTAGGCGCATTTTTTAGTGTTTTGGAGTCGAGTCTTCACACCATAAAGTTTCATCTCCGCACCCATTGACTTAAGAAACAACCAATAAAATTAACGCTTAATTAAAATTAATCTAGCAATATTTTTATTTTCTAGGGCTCTTTTCACCAACATAGCTTAGGCTAGTATCTTGGAGTAGGGAGTAATTAACTCTCTAGGATAGTTTAAACAAATCAGTAGTCGATCTTGCGGTAGGGAGAAATTCCAATTATTACATCTATGCTCTGGGAAAGCTCCTCTTAAAGGAGAAGCACGAGATCATATCTGAACTAGTGTGGAATCAATCCTTCCTCATTGGAAACGATAGAAGATATTCACGTATTAAAAATAGTAAACCTCGGATCGACCATTGTCGAGGAGCTTGGGGTCACTTGTTGGTAAACCTTGGATTATGTCAAGGAGCCTTCAAGGGGATTGAGCTTGTTACTCTACCCTTGTGTGCATATCGGATCGTAGACTATTCCCTTAGGTATATTTGTTTCCGTTGGTGACCTTAGTAGCCATAATATTTAGGATTCTTTCCTAGGTGACAGTGGAGGGAAGATCCCACTGTACCTAGAGCAGACGTCGACTAGACTCACTTGGACTCTCTGGGGGGTTATCTTCACTCAAGACGGTTATAGTGGAGAAACTTGTGCCAGTCTGTTTCATTAAGCAGGTTGTCGGGGTAACTTTTCCAACCGCCATTTCTGTATTGAATTCTGCGACATTGGATTTCATCACCAACTAGTGTTTTCGATCCAGAAAGATACTATTTGTGTGTGGTTTGATCTCCTAGATTTATTAGGCATGTGCTTCAATTTTTTTACTTCTTTAGAGACTTTAGGTGGTTTTCTCGAGATTTTCTTTGTTTTCGTGTGAAGTAATTAAATAATTAATCGTGGCTGAATTACCGAGACAATCTCGTCGACTTCGGGGGCAGCCTCCCGAATTTACACCAAGTCAACTTGAAGGGTTGCGAGCTCTTGCCACACCTAGTGAAAGTAGAGTTGGGTCACCGAAGGCCGGAGAGTCTTCGTTAATCATACATCCTGATCATCTAGTTCAAGCAACAGAACATATTTCTGGACCGATTTCATTTTCTGAAGTTACTGGTAGTATTACTTCTACTAGTTCATTAGCTGAAGAACTTGAAATCTCTGAACTTGAAACTGAGCCTGCTACTACTCCATCTTCAGGATTTGCTTCTCTTGTTTCTAGTGGTCCTAGTTCACCCAGGGTATAAACTATCATTATCCAACATCTTCCTTTAGGACTCATTTGCATAGAAGAACTTGTAAGTCCAAACGAAGGTATAAGCATCCCTGAAAATCAACCAGCTATCGAACTTAGGGAGCGTGAATCCATTTTCTACAGTCCCATTAGAGGTGATGCTTGGTATATTTCATTGACCATTTTTTTTAGAAAATCCAAGTCTCGCATCTTAACCACCTCTATTTCCTTTCCATCCAACACCCAGAAGTTATTATCCTCCTTTGAATATGTCGATACAGTCATCCTTGTTTTCTTAGACGCCAGAAACATTTTTACATGGCATTCCTTCTGTTCCTCCTGGGTATCAATCCTTATCTGGTACATTTTCAGGAGCATCTCCTCAACCCATCGAATATGTAATATCTCCTGGTAATAGCAGAACTAAACCGTTAAGTGTCGAGGAGATTCTTATCATGTCTGGTACTACTCCTAACCCACAACCTCAAGGTAGTTCAATACCACCTGGGGGGCAGCCGTAAGGTACTCAAATACTGCCTGAGAGGCAACCTCAAGGTAGTCCATTACCGCTTGGGGGGCAACAGTATTTTCCTCAAGGTCAACCCCAGTACCAATATGTACCTCAATTTCAACCTCACTATCAATATGTGCCTCAAGGTCAGTAGCAGCCTCAAGGTCAGTGCCAACTGCAAGGTCAGTACCAACCTCAAAGTCAGTACCAACCTCAAGGTCAATACCAACCTCAAGGTTTTCAACCACCTTTAGGTCAGTGATTTGTTCAAGGACCGGGAAATGTACCGTATAATTATCAACCTTACACTCAACCTTGTTTTGGTCCTCAATATGCTCAACCTGTTATGGGTCCATACCCCGGAATGAACGTGGTGTGGGATCAACAGACTTTGCAACCCAGTGTGTAGTTGTCATCTCAATCTAGATAGCCTTTGATTTCTAGTTCACCCCAGCAACCTGTCCAACCTACTACTCAAACTTCTACACTTGGGGTAGTTCATCAGTTTGGGCCGAGTTCACCTCGAACTTCTCCCTAAATGTTTGCTGCAACTACTGCGGCGTCTGTTCAATCCACCCCACCTATTTCTGGAGTATCAGCAGCTCCAGTTTCTACTGCTCCTATATCAAGTCCTCATGCCTCTTTACCTTAGTTCGGACCTACAATCCAGACTCTGGTTTCAATGCATGTAGGAAAACCTGGGCCTAGTACGGTTGTCACAATTCAACCCCAATTTACTTATCAACAACCTAGTATGGTTGTCACAAGTCAACCCCAATTTACTTATCAACCGTATCAGGAACAGTACCAATTTGGTCTTGTTGTGCAGAGCCCGGCTTATCAGTATCAACTGTACCCTGGGTATAGTTATCAACAACCTCAACAACCCCAGTATGGTCCGATTAATCCTGGTTTTCGAGGAGGATATAATATCCCAAATGCAAATCCGATACCAGGTTATCCTGGATATCCTCCTCCTGGGGCTGGTCTTATGACCCCAAGTTTCCGGGATCCGAACCATCAGTTACCGTTTATAGCAACTTTGGATTTACCTAACTTTTCACGCCTTACGAATGATCCCATTAATTATCTTCTGTTTTGGCCACCAATTCTGAATAAGTTGGCCAGTGATATACCAAAGTTTGAGGCGAAATCAGGAGAAGATCCGTCTAATCATGTGATGACTTACCATCTTTGGTTTGCATCGAATTCCATTATAGATGATTCAATTTGTCTTTGTCTTTTTCAACGCACTTTGATTTCCCTTGCAACCAAGTGGTACATTGAGTTGCCACGAGGCTCTTTTTACAATTTTAGTCAGTTAGCCACTTCCTTCCTTACTCATTTTTAACTGCCAATCCGACATGACAATGGAACAGAATTATTAAATTCATTAAAACAATCGACGTCCACATATATTTTAGACCATATTCATGAATGGCGACGCCGATGTCGTTTAGTAAAATTTTTTATTTTGGCAGAATGGTTTGTAAAATCGTTATTACCTAAAATAACTGAAGATGTAGCCAAGGCAGGAGTAGTTACTGAAGAGCAAGTAATTGCTGAAGCTCAGTACCTTGACTTAGTTTATATGCAGTCAGGTACTTTACATGAGAAAATCCCCGACCTTCCAAAACAAAATCAAATAATTTCACCTCCCTCAAGGTCTCATGCCGTTGACGGTATGATTGGTACTGTTAATACCAAGAGCAAGAAGAAATCCTCCAAGAATTCTTCTCCTATTATAACTTTACCAGATTCTCCGAAGGGAGAGTCTTCAATTGAAATTTCTACCGATGTCCATGTCATAGAATCATCTACGGCCAAATCAAAATCTAACGGTAAGAATAAAGGCAAGAAGAAGAATAAGCAAAACTCGAAGGAGAAGTCCGATAAACCTGAATCTACTGACGAGAAACATAAACCTTGCTATGCTTGTCTCATCTGCGATGAGGAGCATTTTACAAGAGATTGTCCACATTGTGCCGAGGTTGCGAAAATCGTCAAAGGTTCGCAAACTCCTGTTGTTTTGAAGGATCCTTTTCCGAGTCAAGATAGTAAGATGATAGGTTCTTCCTCTAGTGCCTCGGAAGAGCCCATAATGATGATGTCACATGTAAGGATTGCGACACGATCACAAGATTATGGAAGTAAGAGTCCTATTGGTGGTAAGGAAGTGGAATCTTCTAATTCCAATCCATCAACCTCAGCTCTGTCCGGTTTTGATCCACTACAGATTGAGAAACCTAATCCCGACTTAGTAATCAAACTACCCACTAAGGGTATACTTCGAAAGTCAGCTTTCAATCCACATGCGAGAGCTGCTCATAACTATAACACTGTTGAAGATTTAGTTGTTTCCCCTTCAGCAATGTTGGCTTTGGAGGTGCTACAATCTTGTCCAGCACAACATAAAATGCTATTGTCGGTTATATGAGCTGTTGATCTTCAGGACTCAATCCTCATAGTCTTTGATTTAGAAAATAGTACACCTCATTTACCTCATCAAATGGCTTTCTAGATTCCATTGTTAGTCAAAAACAGACCTTGCTTTAGGACTGTGATTGATGAGGGAGCTTTAACATGTATTATGTCGATATTGTGTTGGAAAACCCTTGGTTCTCCTACACTTAATCAATCCCCAATGATTCTGAAGGCATTTTATGGTCGAGGGTTTCATCCTTATGGAATTTTGTAGGACTTACCTATAGGGGTTGAAGGAAAAACTGTTAATCTAGATTTGGAGGTGGTTGATGCCCCTTTGGATTACAACCTTCTTTTGGGTCGTAGCTAGTCTTACGCCATGACTGTTGTTGTTTCATTGGTCTTTCGGCATATGAAATTTCCACATAATGGAAAGATCATTACAATAGATCAGTTAACTTACTTTTCGTTTGATCCATCCTCTGCTGAGAGTATTCAACATGTTGGTAAAACCGCTATCCCTTATAAGCATGTTGGGGTAGGATTAGTTAAAGATTTGGGTTTACTTAGAACTTTTTCATTTCCTCCTCCCAACGTACTGTCTCCTTTCGCAACTATTCATATGATTTTGTCAGAATCCATTGTTCTTGATGATCCTTGGATTGTTCCATTTGATTCTGAGGTGGACTCTCTTGGTGATGCCATGCCTTTGAGTCCCTTTGAAGATGCTTATTGGGCCATATAGTCGTTTTCTGACTCAAGTTCAACCAATCTTGATCTAGTGAATGAGATCCATGGAGAATCACTTTCAATCTCAACCTCGGATTGAACAACCTTTTCTGAAACTGTTCACACCGATGAGAAAATTCGGGAACTGTTGTCTATTGATGCATTACCATGGGAAGATATTCATCATCGATCTTTGTTTTTACCTGAGATTGATCATTTTGAAAATGATTTTTCATCTATTTTTACTGTTGAATATGTCAAAGAACTGCAGAATCCATTGAAACATTCCGATTCTAAACAAAATTTAGCGAATATTTCTTGAACGGTTCCTATCGACATTTCAGTCAAACCTGGGATTGTTGAAAACATTCACATAGGTGCTTCTTGTATGGACACTGAAGTAAAAACATATAAAGCCCTATTTAAAGAATTCCATGACATGTTTGCCTGGTCCTATGAGGAAATGCCAGGAATTGATCCTTCAGTCATTGTTCATGAGATCAAAACTTACCCGGATGCTAAACCCGTCCAGCAACGTTTGCGTCATATACACCCACGAAAAGCTACTACCATCAAAACAGAAGATGAGAAATTACTTAAAGCAAGTTTCATTTATCCAATTCCTTTAATGGATTGGGTATCGAATATTGTTCTGGTTACTAAAAAACAAGGGATAATAAGAATATGTATTGACTATAGGGATATCAATCGTTCTTATCCCAAGGACAATTATCCAACACCCTATATCGATCAAATTATCAATGATTGTGCCGGCAGTGAAATTTTCTCCTTTATGGATGGTTTTTCCGGTTACAATCAAATTAACATTCTACCTGTCGATCAAACGAAAATGGCCTTCATCTGTCCATGGGGGACATTTACTTATTGCAAGTTACCTTTTGGATTGAAGAACGTCGGAGCAACTTTTCAAAGGGCTATGTCTTATGCGTTTCATGACATCAAGCGCATTGTGCAGCCTTATCTCGATGATTTACCTGCCCATTCTTTATGTAGAGCTGACCATCTCACTCATTTACAAGCACTTTTTATGAGATGTAGGCATTATCGGATTAGGTTGAATCCGCACAAGTGTGTTTTTTGTATAGAAATGGGTCGTTTACTGGGATTTGTTGTATCCAAAGCTGGCATTCGTGTCGATCCTTCGAAGGTCGAAGCTATCGTCAAGTTACCACCTCCTTCGACTCTTCGCCTACTCCAGAGTTTGCAAGGGAAAGCAAACATTTTACGTTGTTTCATTCCTAACTACGCCGAGATTACAAAAGGTTTCACCCGGTTGTTGAAACAAAACACTCCATTCTTTTGGGACGAGATAGCCGACAAATCTTTCGATGCACTTAAACACCCATGCACCGTTATTGCATCCTCCCAACTACAACCGGGATTACTTCTTGTACCTCACCGCTTCCTGTTCCACCATTGGTATGGTTTTAGTTCAACAGGATGAATTCGAAAGTGAACATGTGATCTATTATCTTAGTCAAACTCTAACTCCGACTCAGTTAAAATATTCACATGTGGAGAAACTGGCCTTGGTAGTAGTACAAGTTGTTCAGCGATTTCGTCATTACATTTTGTTATGGAAAATCACAGTCATTTCTAACTATAACGCTATTTAATACATTTTGACTAAACAATTGCTAGGGGGCAAGTATTACAAATGGATTTTCATCCTGCAGGAATTTGACTTGGAATTTGAAAAGGCCAAGTCAAAGAAGTCTTTGGTTTTTGCGGAATTGATGTGTGACTTCCCTCGTGTTGATACCGAACATGTGGCAGAGGAACCCATTGCGGATGACTCCTTGTTCCTTATCAGCACTGTTGATCCATGGTATGGAGATATTATTGTCTATCTCCAGACCCAATCTTTTCGGCCTAACATTTCACAATCTAAGCGCCGGAAAATACATTTCCAATCCCAACCTTACACTATTATTGGAGATACTCTTTATCGTCGTGGGGTGGGTTCTGTTTTCCGCCGTTGTCTTAGTCATGACGAGGCTGAAAAGGTCCTTAATGACTGTCACTCTGGAGCGTGTGGCGGTCATATGTTTGGGTATGCCACAACCCAAAAGATTTTGCACGCTGGCTATTTCTGGCCGTCCTTATTCAAATATTGTATCACTGCAGTCCAGAAATGCCACAATTGGCAAATTTTTTATCGTAATATGTGCACTCCACCTGCTCCTCTCCACCCTATAATTACCGTCGGTCCATTCACAAAATGGGGTATCGATTTTATTACATGTAACCCTCACTCGGCCGAGGGTCATGCGTATATCATCCTTGTGGTAGATTATTTTACCAAGTGGGCCGAGGCGATGCCTACATTTTCGACAGACGGCAAAACTGTTGCGATTTTCATTTTCAATCATATAATAGCTAGGTTTGGTGTTCCTCAAATGATTATCACTAACCATGGGATTCATTTTCGAAACATCATGATGACTGAACTTATAGATCAGCTTGGCCTGCGTCACGATAGTTCCACTCCATATTACCCACAGGCAAATGGTCTGGTTGAAGCAATCAACAAAGTCCTAGTCACCATGATCCGACGAATCATTGGGTTTCATAGGTCAAATTGGCATAACATGTTATTTTCAGTGCTTTGGGCATACCGAACCTCAGTCAAAACATCAACAGGTTTTACTCCCTTTCAACTAGTTTACAGTTTAGAGGCAGTATTACCCATTGAATGCGAAATCCCGTCATTACAAATTGCCGTAAAATTATTACCAGCCACTTTGGAAGAGGAAAACTATTTATTATACTTAGCTCAATTAGATGAGAATCGATGTAATGCTACATTAAAGCTCAGTATGATCGGAATGTTATGCCCCGCAATTTTTTGGAAGGAGACCTAGTCTTACTTTACGATCAAGCCAATGATAAGCTAGGGGCTGGAAAATTTGTACCCATGTGGCATGGTCCATAAATTGTCAAGCGAAAGCTGGTAAAAGGGGCCTACGGGTTAGAAGATTTTAACGGTTTCGCTTTAGGTAAACCTAGGAATGGGCTTTATCTAAAGCGATATTATGCTTAAAAGATTAGTGTGGAGATTTTTTAGACTAGTTTCTTTCTAAGTTTGGTGTGTTTTTAGATTAGAAATGTGTGCTTTACTTCAGAGAGTGTTCTTCATTATTATTCTTTCTTATCTTGATTTTACTCTTGATATTGCAGATGTCGACGCCTCACCAAACATACATCGGTTTTGCTGATGGCGCTTGTCGTAGTACATGGAACATATCTTCTGCAGCTTGGGTTATCTATTTGCCCTCTGACGAGTTAGTATCTATGCATGGGGTAAGCCTCGGTCAAACAACGAAAAACATTGCAGAATACAGTGCGGTGATTGAATTATTATCTGAATCCATTTCATTTGGAATTCGGAGTTTGATTGTTAATTTAGATTCGGAACTCGTTGTATTACAACTTAATAGAGTTTATGCCATTAGAAATCTAGTGTTATTACGATTATTTTTGAGAGTCCATCTCTTGGAACGAGAATTTGATTACATCGAATATCAGCACATTCCAAGATATTTGAATACATTAGCAGATGCAGTTGCTTCTCGAATGTTAAATAGACATTTGCATTAAATCAAACAGTAAATTTAAAAACATCCCATAACATGTTTTGCAAGATAACCAATAATAGAAATATAGCATAGCATGTGTCAAAATATACATCGTCTTCAATCATAGGTTGAAAAAAACCTTATGATCGGCAAAAACGATAGCACAAAGAGTCCAAAAATGAGTCTACAAGGCAATCATCCTATCACTGGTGATGATCACGATAAGACACCACTGCTCGGGCCACCCTACAAAGGAACCTCCTAAAAGGTCCTGGGACCCCAATCCCATAGCGCTAATGTCTAAGAGGAAGTCATCTATGCTGGTCTTTGGAATATCTGCTATCAAGCGCTCTAGATGACCCTCCAATTCGGCCAAGGTCTCTGTTGATTGGTCCTGTGGGGCCGATGCTGCGGTAGCTGGCTGTCTTTGATCATAAGGTTGGAGAGCGGCTGGTCGCCATGGACCCACATCTACATTTAAAAACTTTTTACTATTAGTTTTGGGACGATTTAAAAAACAAAAAAATATATAATTGAAAATTTTGAAAACAATTTTACCTCTATCATCCGATTGCTCTCCTGGTGGAAGAGCCATGTCAGGATCACCACGATAATCCATCCCAGCGTATGGAAAATCCTAAATCACAAAGATTTGGTTCTCTAACCAATGAAAATACTCGGGTGTGAATCGAACAACCTCGGTACCCTCCTCAGGATGGCGGGCCATGACTGCGACCCAACGCATAACCCTAGGATCTGGAGGAAGTCCAGCCTCAACAGTAAGTTGTTGTGGAACCAACATAGGTACCCTCGCTAGGGCAAAGCTGACAACTAAATAACCATATCTAAATTTATTTAGCTATCCATTCTTTTCCTTAGTCAATTGGCCCTTCACATTGGCCAATACAACATCGCACCAATTGAAGATGGCGCCTCGGAAGCAGTCTACTACCATGCGCATTTGGGAGCCAGTAGTATATGCAATGCTGCGCTCCCGTAGAGTTTGGTAACAATAAAAGTGATCACTTTTAGTTCAGGACAGGAGATGGTTTTAACATCTATCTGTTTGTCCGCAATTTGGTTATTACAAAACTCTAGTCAGAGACTAATGACAGATTGGCCACCTGGCTTAGATCCGAATAGAGATAATTTCGCGCCTCTCTTAGGAAAGCCAGTCAAAAAGTATATGTCTTCCGACTCAATTTCGAGCCAGTTGCCACCAATAATGAAGCGCTAGTCCTGTGTGCTCCACCTGTCCACCAACCATTGTAGAAAGTCTACCTGTGCCCTCATGCCAGGTATGGTCCAAAATTTAAATAACCTGCATGCTCTCAATGCATGTAATGAAGATGGATGGAGTAATGCAGCTTGATCCATGTCCTCGTGCTCTCTTTCCCACCAAACAAGCATCTTGTGTACCTACATTGCAAAATAGGTGGTTTAGAACATTTCAATTCAATATCTATGGGGCAAAAATGAAGAATTTAGGGTTTTAAATCTGTGTTCCGCAGGGTTCGCACCCATCCTTTTAGAGATAGTGCATAGTTGCACACTTCTCCTTAAGGACAGGTGTGGCACCCCGACTTTTCCCTGTGCATGGAAATATCGGGGTGCGCAAGGGCTACATGGCGCACCTGCGCAACTGCCGCGGGCGATTTGTTGCCCTAATTTTCCTCTAAAAATCAATTTTTAAAGCCTAAAACAAAATTTTAAACAGATGAAATCAAGTCAGGGACAATGTGGATTACTTGGCGAAGATGGTTCTTGATTCCAGTGGTCGGATTTTTCGCAATCTCCACAGGAAGTTTTCTTACCAAAAGCTCTTACTTTTTACTCCAAAGTCAAACGGTGAAAATGAACTTGTAAAAGCCCTTTTTATAATATTTTTTGAATAAATAAATTTAATTTATTTATTTTTTACTTTGAAAAGGTCACTTTGGGTACATTTTTTATTATTTTTAAAACATATATGAGTAATGTTTGCAGTTTTTGTGTAGAATATTAGGTATTCAAGCGAAATTGGTCATTTTCAACAAAAACACATAGGAGTTCTCTTTAAGCTCTTTTCTGACCATATAAACATGAAAATATTGCCGGACTTTTGTCATTTCAAGTTCGATATTGGTAATAAAACGACGTGTTTTCAATCGCTTTTTTACTTTTTCAGATTGAAGGCACTAATTATGAAAAGTACTCCTTAATCATAATGATCAAGCAGTTCTCTCAAGTATTATTTTATACTTTTTCTGGCTTGGGAGACACAAATTTATGGAAAAGGACAACCATGGAGTTTTCTTAAGTTTTTCTTCTGACTCCCTAAAATTGAAAAACGCTGATTTTCTCCTATACTGGACTCGTTAAAATTTAGCAGTAAAGGACATGTTCAATTACAAACAGGAACGAACCACTCCTTCTTAGGGTTTGAATCTAAACTAAGTTAGACTCATCCGAAGGATGAGCTTATAACCAAGCAAATGTTATCCTCCTCAAGCTTGTCAAAAATAAATAGGTACTTGCTAGAAATGGTGGGGGAAAAGAGAGAAAAATGAACCTATTTGTTATACTTTGTGTTTTTAAAAAACCTTTCCATCACTCTTGAACACGACACTTTTATTCACCTGGGTTGGGAAATCCTTTACCTAACAGTTAATCAAGCCACGTTGAAAGTCTTCAGCTGGTTTCCGGGTATTAACTTTGGGTCAATTGTCACCAAGCCATCTACAGTGTCATTATGTGTTCAAGAGGTCTGTGCAGATAAACCATTCACCTACAAAATATTTGTCATCCATCATTGGCCGTCCTTGAGTTAGTTCTTGCCAAATATATTTCTTTAGATTTGATCTATGGTTTCGTGTTATGGGCTTGCCTATGACAGATCGTTTTCTATCGACTCTGACTCATTACCTAGAAAGATGATCTAGAAATCGTCAGTACCTTGGAATCTGTATGCCTCAATGGTAGGTTTCTCACCTTTGACGACAGGTTGCATCATTGACCTTCGATCAAAGGATTCTGTGACGTGTTTGACATCAACTCATTCATTCGCATTTCATGGATTGTATTGAGTACTTTGAGGGCCATTAACATTACTGGTGTTTCCTCTCACACTTGTTAATATTTTACATCATTGGCTGGTAATCAAGTGGTTTCTACCATGTTCGACTTTGACACATTCATTCACATGGATAGAATCATACTAGTTCGGGAAGTAGAAATGAAGACGTTGGATCTAGTTTCCACCATCCAGGCTGCAAGGAATTTTGTTATCATTATATAGTGGACTATTCATAAACAGATGGGTATGCCCATACTGTGTCCACATGTTCCTACTTATGATGTAATACAAAATTATTCCTGTATCAGAACAGTTTTAGATAGTTCTTAGTTAGTTTTGATATGAGTATGGGAATGCCTACCTCAGTGATGATATTTTTACATATATATATATTTTGTGTTGAATGTTTTTATAGTTTCCGATCGGGGTATCCACAGGAATATCCTTGAAATGATAAATTCCTTTACTCTTCTTAGATGATCAAAAACCATCCTCATCTATTACAGACTTCGCACTTTAGGGGGCAATCTGTTACACAAAAAAATGTCACCATGACTTTCTACAGTTTGTGTGAGTCCATCAACACTCATACATACCTCCTTTGCAAGTCTTAAGCCTCAGATCTTCATGTCAAGCCTTGAAAATGGGAGAAAGACCTTAAAAATATCTCAAATCCTGGTTT
>APFE030211216.1:325171-338100 GCA_000404065.3 Pinus taeda
AAATTCGGGAACTGTTGTCTATTGATGCATTACCATGGGAAGATATTCATCATCGATCTTTGTTTTTACCTGAGATTGATCATTTTGAAAATGATTTTTCATCTATTTTTACTGTTGAATATGTCAAAGAACTGCAGAATCCATTGAAACATTCCGATTCTAAACAAAATTTAGCGAATATTTCTTGAACGGTTCCTATCGACATTTCAGTCAAACCTGGGATTGTTGAAAACATTCACATAGGTGCTTCTTGTATGGACACTGAAGTAAAAACATATAAAGCCCTATTTAAAGAATTCCATGACATGTTTGCCTGGTCCTATGAGGAAATGCCAGGAATTGATCCTTCAGTCATTGTTCATGAGATCAAAACTTACCCGGATGCTAAACCCGTCCAGCAACGTTTGCGTCATATACACCCACGAAAAGCTACTACCATCAAAACAGAAGATGAGAAATTACTTAAAGCAAGTTTCATTTATCCAATTCCTTTAATGGATTGGGTATCGAATATTGTTCTGGTTACTAAAAAACAAGGGATAATAAGAATATGTATTGACTATAGGGATATCAATCGTTCTTATCCCAAGGACAATTATCCAACACCCTATATCGATCAAATTATCAATGATTGTGCCGGCAGTGAAATTTTCTCCTTTATGGATGGTTTTTCCGGTTACAATCAAATTAACATTCTACCTGTCGATCAAACGAAAATGGCCTTCATCTGTCCATGGGGGACATTTACTTATTGCAAGTTACCTTTTGGATTGAAGAACGTCGGAGCAACTTTTCAAAGGGCTATGTCTTATGCGTTTCATGACATCAAGCGCATTGTGCAGCCTTATCTCGATGATTTACCTGCCCATTCTTTATGTAGAGCTGACCATCTCACTCATTTACAAGCACTTTTTATGAGATGTAGGCATTATCGGATTAGGTTGAATCCGCACAAGTGTGTTTTTTGTATAGAAATGGGTCGTTTACTGGGATTTGTTGTATCCAAAGCTGGCATTCGTGTCGATCCTTCGAAGGTCGAAGCTATCGTCAAGTTACCACCTCCTTCGACTCTTCGCCTACTCCAGAGTTTGCAAGGGAAAGCAAACATTTTACGTTGTTTCATTCCTAACTACGCCGAGATTACAAAAGGTTTCACCCGGTTGTTGAAACAAAACACTCCATTCTTTTGGGACGAGATAGCCGACAAATCTTTCGATGCACTTAAACACCCATGCACCGTTATTGCATCCTCCCAACTACAACCGGGATTACTTCTTGTACCTCACCGCTTCCTGTTCCACCATTGGTATGGTTTTAGTTCAACAGGATGAATTCGAAAGTGAACATGTGATCTATTATCTTAGTCAAACTCTAACTCCGACTCAGTTAAAATATTCACATGTGGAGAAACTGGCCTTGGTAGTAGTACAAGTTGTTCAGCGATTTCGTCATTACATTTTGTTATGGAAAATCACAGTCATTTCTAACTATAACGCTATTTAATACATTTTGACTAAACAATTGCTAGGGGGCAAGTATTACAAATGGATTTTCATCCTGCAGGAATTTGACTTGGAATTTGAAAAGGCCAAGTCAAAGAAGTCTTTGGTTTTTGCGGAATTGATGTGTGACTTCCCTCGTGTTGATACCGAACATGTGGCAGAGGAACCCATTGCGGATGACTCCTTGTTCCTTATCAGCACTGTTGATCCATGGTATGGAGATATTATTGTCTATCTCCAGACCCAATCTTTTCGGCCTAACATTTCACAATCTAAGCGCCGGAAAATACATTTCCAATCCCAACCTTACACTATTATTGGAGATACTCTTTATCGTCGTGGGGTGGGTTCTGTTTTCCGCCGTTGTCTTAGTCATGACGAGGCTGAAAAGGTCCTTAATGACTGTCACTCTGGAGCGTGTGGCGGTCATATGTTTGGGTATGCCACAACCCAAAAGATTTTGCACGCTGGCTATTTCTGGCCGTCCTTATTCAAATATTGTATCACTGCAGTCCAGAAATGCCACAATTGGCAAATTTTTTATCGTAATATGTGCACTCCACCTGCTCCTCTCCACCCTATAATTACCGTCGGTCCATTCACAAAATGGGGTATCGATTTTATTACATGTAACCCTCACTCGGCCGAGGGTCATGCGTATATCATCCTTGTGGTAGATTATTTTACCAAGTGGGCCGAGGCGATGCCTACATTTTCGACAGACGGCAAAACTGTTGCGATTTTCATTTTCAATCATATAATAGCTAGGTTTGGTGTTCCTCAAATGATTATCACTAACCATGGGATTCATTTTCGAAACATCATGATGACTGAACTTATAGATCAGCTTGGCCTGCGTCACGATAGTTCCACTCCATATTACCCACAGGCAAATGGTCTGGTTGAAGCAATCAACAAAGTCCTAGTCACCATGATCCGACGAATCATTGGGTTTCATAGGTCAAATTGGCATAACATGTTATTTTCAGTGCTTTGGGCATACCGAACCTCAGTCAAAACATCAACAGGTTTTACTCCCTTTCAACTAGTTTACAGTTTAGAGGCAGTATTACCCATTGAATGCGAAATCCCGTCATTACAAATTGCCGTAAAATTATTACCAGCCACTTTGGAAGAGGAAAACTATTTATTATACTTAGCTCAATTAGATGAGAATCGATGTAATGCTACATTAAAGCTCAGTATGATCGGAATGTTATGCCCCGCAATTTTTTGGAAGGAGACCTAGTCTTACTTTACGATCAAGCCAATGATAAGCTAGGGGCTGGAAAATTTGTACCCATGTGGCATGGTCCATAAATTGTCAAGCGAAAGCTGGTAAAAGGGGCCTACGGGTTAGAAGATTTTAACGGTTTCGCTTTAGGTAAACCTAGGAATGGGCTTTATCTAAAGCGATATTATGCTTAAAAGATTAGTGTGGAGATTTTTTAGACTAGTTTCTTTCTAAGTTTGGTGTGTTTTTAGATTAGAAATGTGTGCTTTACTTCAGAGAGTGTTCTTCATTATTATTCTTTCTTATCTTGATTTTACTCTTGATATTGCAGATGTCGACGCCTCACCAAACATACATCGGTTTTGCTGATGGCGCTTGTCGTAGTACATGGAACATATCTTCTGCAGCTTGGGTTATCTATTTGCCCTCTGACGAGTTAGTATCTATGCATGGGGTAAGCCTCGGTCAAACAACGAAAAACATTGCAGAATACAGTGCGGTGATTGAATTATTATCTGAATCCATTTCATTTGGAATTCGGAGTTTGATTGTTAATTTAGATTCGGAACTCGTTGTATTACAACTTAATAGAGTTTATGCCATTAGAAATCTAGTGTTATTACGATTATTTTTGAGAGTCCATCTCTTGGAACGAGAATTTGATTACATCGAATATCAGCACATTCCAAGATATTTGAATACATTAGCAGATGCAGTTGCTTCTCGAATGTTAAATAGACATTTGCATTAAATCAAACAGTAAATTTAAAAACATCCCATAACATGTTTTGCAAGATAACCAATAATAGAAATATAGCATAGCATGTGTCAAAATATACATCGTCTTCAATCATAGGTTGAAAAAAACCTTATGATCGGCAAAAACGATAGCACAAAGAGTCCAAAAATGAGTCTACAAGGCAATCATCCTATCACTGGTGATGATCACGATAAGACACCACTGCTCGGGCCACCCTACAAAGGAACCTCCTAAAAGGTCCTGGGACCCCAATCCCATAGCGCTAATGTCTAAGAGGAAGTCATCTATGCTGGTCTTTGGAATATCTGCTATCAAGCGCTCTAGATGACCCTCCAATTCGGCCAAGGTCTCTGTTGATTGGTCCTGTGGGGCCGATGCTGCGGTAGCTGGCTGTCTTTGATCATAAGGTTGGAGAGCGGCTGGTCGCCATGGACCCACATCTACATTTAAAAACTTTTTACTATTAGTTTTGGGACGATTTAAAAAACAAAAAAATATATAATTGAAAATTTTGAAAACAATTTTACCTCTATCATCCGATTGCTCTCCTGGTGGAAGAGCCATGTCAGGATCACCACGATAATCCATCCCAGCGTATGGAAAATCCTAAATCACAAAGATTTGGTTCTCTAACCAATGAAAATACTCGGGTGTGAATCGAACAACCTCGGTACCCTCCTCAGGATGGCGGGCCATGACTGCGACCCAACGCATAACCCTAGGATCTGGAGGAAGTCCAGCCTCAACAGTAAGTTGTTGTGGAACCAACATAGGTACCCTCGCTAGGGCAAAGCTGACAACTAAATAACCATATCTAAATTTATTTAGCTATCCATTCTTTTCCTTAGTCAATTGGCCCTTCACATTGGCCAATACAACATCGCACCAATTGAAGATGGCGCCTCGGAAGCAGTCTACTACCATGCGCATTTGGGAGCCAGTAGTATATGCAATGCTGCGCTCCCGTAGAGTTTGGTAACAATAAAAGTGATCACTTTTAGTTCAGGACAGGAGATGGTTTTAACATCTATCTGTTTGTCCGCAATTTGGTTATTACAAAACTCTAGTCAGAGACTAATGACAGATTGGCCACCTGGCTTAGATCCGAATAGAGATAATTTCGCGCCTCTCTTAGGAAAGCCAGTCAAAAAGTATATGTCTTCCGACTCAATTTCGAGCCAGTTGCCACCAATAATGAAGCGCTAGTCCTGTGTGCTCCACCTGTCCACCAACCATTGTAGAAAGTCTACCTGTGCCCTCATGCCAGGTATGGTCCAAAATTTAAATAACCTGCATGCTCTCAATGCATGTAATGAAGATGGATGGAGTAATGCAGCTTGATCCATGTCCTCGTGCTCTCTTTCCCACCAAACAAGCATCTTGTGTACCTACATTGCAAAATAGGTGGTTTAGAACATTTCAATTCAATATCTATGGGGCAAAAATGAAGAATTTAGGGTTTTAAATCTGTGTTCCGCAGGGTTCGCACCCATCCTTTTAGAGATAGTGCATAGTTGCACACTTCTCCTTAAGGACAGGTGTGGCACCCCGACTTTTCCCTGTGCATGGAAATATCGGGGTGCGCAAGGGCTACATGGCGCACCTGCGCAACTGCCGCGGGCGATTTGTTGCCCTAATTTTCCTCTAAAAATCAATTTTTAAAGCCTAAAACAAAATTTTAAACAGATGAAATCAAGTCAGGGACAATGTGGATTACTTGGCGAAGATGGTTCTTGATTCCAGTGGTCGGATTTTTCGCAATCTCCACAGGAAGTTTTCTTACCAAAAGCTCTTACTTTTTACTCCAAAGTCAAACGGTGAAAATGAACTTGTAAAAGCCCTTTTTATAATATTTTTTGAATAAATAAATTTAATTTATTTATTTTTTACTTTGAAAAGGTCACTTTGGGTACATTTTTTATTATTTTTAAAACATATATGAGTAATGTTTGCAGTTTTTGTGTAGAATATTAGGTATTCAAGCGAAATTGGTCATTTTCAACAAAAACACATAGGAGTTCTCTTTAAGCTCTTTTCTGACCATATAAACATGAAAATATTGCCGGACTTTTGTCATTTCAAGTTCGATATTGGTAATAAAACGACGTGTTTTCAATCGCTTTTTTACTTTTTCAGATTGAAGGCACTAATTATGAAAAGTACTCCTTAATCATAATGATCAAGCAGTTCTCTCAAGTATTATTTTATACTTTTTCTGGCTTGGGAGACACAAATTTATGGAAAAGGACAACCATGGAGTTTTCTTAAGTTTTTCTTCTGACTCCCTAAAATTGAAAAACGCTGATTTTCTCCTATACTGGACTCGTTAAAATTTAGCAGTAAAGGACATGTTCAATTACAAACAGGAACGAACCACTCCTTCTTAGGGTTTGAATCTAAACTAAGTTAGACTCATCCGAAGGATGAGCTTATAACCAAGCAAATGTTATCCTCCTCAAGCTTGTCAAAAATAAATAGGTACTTGCTAGAAATGGTGGGGGAAAAGAGAGAAAAATGAACCTATTTGTTATACTTTGTGTTTTTAAAAAACCTTTCCATCACTCTTGAACACGACACTTTTATTCACCTGGGTTGGGAAATCCTTTACCTAACAGTTAATCAAGCCACGTTGAAAGTCTTCAGCTGGTTTCCGGGTATTAACTTTGGGTCAATTGTCACCAAGCCATCTACAGTGTCATTATGTGTTCAAGAGGTCTGTGCAGATAAACCATTCACCTACAAAATATTTGTCATCCATCATTGGCCGTCCTTGAGTTAGTTCTTGCCAAATATATTTCTTTAGATTTGATCTATGGTTTCGTGTTATGGGCTTGCCTATGACAGATCGTTTTCTATCGACTCTGACTCATTACCTAGAAAGATGATCTAGAAATCGTCAGTACCTTGGAATCTGTATGCCTCAATGGTAGGTTTCTCACCTTTGACGACAGGTTGCATCATTGACCTTCGATCAAAGGATTCTGTGACGTGTTTGACATCAACTCATTCATTCGCATTTCATGGATTGTATTGAGTACTTTGAGGGCCATTAACATTACTGGTGTTTCCTCTCACACTTGTTAATATTTTACATCATTGGCTGGTAATCAAGTGGTTTCTACCATGTTCGACTTTGACACATTCATTCACATGGATAGAATCATACTAGTTCGGGAAGTAGAAATGAAGACGTTGGATCTAGTTTCCACCATCCAGGCTGCAAGGAATTTTGTTATCATTATATAGTGGACTATTCATAAACAGATGGGTATGCCCATACTGTGTCCACATGTTCCTACTTATGATGTAATACAAAATTATTCCTGTATCAGAACAGTTTTAGATAGTTCTTAGTTAGTTTTGATATGAGTATGGGAATGCCTACCTCAGTGATGATATTTTTACATATATATATATTTTGTGTTGAATGTTTTTATAGTTTCCGATCGGGGTATCCACAGGAATATCCTTGAAATGATAAATTCCTTTACTCTTCTTAGATGATCAAAAACCATCCTCATCTATTACAGACTTCGCACTTTAGGGGGCAATCTGTTACACAAAAAATTGTCACCATGACTTTCTACAGTTTGTGTGAGTCCATCAACACTCATACATACCTCCTTTGCAAGTCTTAAGCCTCAGATCTTCATGTCAAACGTTGAAAATGGGAGAAAGACCTTAAAAATATCTCAAATCCTGGTTTCGCACTTTCTCCTAGTATTGCTTGCGGTGCCGCACCCAATGGTCACGTTTCCTGCGAACCTGACCACTCTGTCTATTAAGTGATGGGTGCGAACACTTGTAAAAGTTAAAAAGGTGTGAGTTCATTCTTAAAAACTCATCTTGGGTCACTTCTGGACAATTCTAGAAGGAATATTGCACTGGCAAGTCCGCTCCACCTTGGTTCATCCATTCCATAACTAAGGGAGCTAACCCCATGATATGAGGTGCTTATCCCATTGAAGGAGGAACTCATCCCTTAAATGGTGGACCTGCAACTTCCTCCATTTGCACTATAAATTTAGGCCATTAGGCTGGTTGTAGGAGCGGTTGAAAGTTGAAGATTCTTGAGGGTAAATGCAGCTGGAAATTAGACTTCCTTTTTGAGCTTGTGAAAGGAGAGATCACATACCTTTCATTTCATTTTCTAAGTGAGTGAGGCTTGTCAAAGTAGAGGACACTCCCGTTGGACCCTGGAAAGAGCTTGTGCAACATCAAGGAAAAGGTTGTAAGGTTCTTTTATTCATAAAGTTAATACAATCAAGTTTGTTTTTCTCAATGAACTGTCTCTAATGGTTTATTTTATGAGTTCCTTGATCTTCATAATGAACATGTTTAGTATAATATCTTTGCAGGTGTTCTTTGATATGTGTTTGTTTGTGTATGCAGGTTACTAAAGAGGAATTGCTTGAAGCTGTTGATACCAAGCTGCCACAAACAAGCATTGGACCGACGTAGGGTCTGTTACACCTCTTAGTTTTCATTTATGAATTGAAACATGTTTAGAGAAAAGTAGATCTGTTTGTGATCCTTGTTGCTAGATATCATTTGATACTAGGGAGATTAGTCTTGTCCGCAAGAACGATTTATCCGGCCAACAACATGCAAGAGACTAATCAACTACTAGATAAAAAATGCACATTTATAGCTAGGAGGTAGGTTAGCTGCCCAGGAGATTTGCACAATTTTTGGGTAGAATAGTTAATTGTTGCCTTGATTTGTGCAAATTCTGGGCTAATCAGCCTTGCTCAGGGAATTTGTGCAAATCTTGCTAGGAGTGATGGTAGGCAGGATTGCACAATCCTGGAGCCCAATAGGCTTCAAGAGAGGATGGCACAATTTCTAGAGGGAAGGCTTGTTTCCCTCTAGATATGTGCAATTCTCAAGGTGAAGTTGTTCAGCTTGCAACTAGATAAAGTCTGGGTGAATAGCCTGTGAGGGGAATTGATCATGTTGTGACCGACATGCTAACTTTATGCAAGAAAGACACTGAAGCTTGTGAACTTGATGAAGCAAGGTGAGTTGTTGTGAAGATTGGAAGGGAGGCTCCAAAATGAGGCTAGGGAAACATTTTGGAGGGTGGTTATAACCGCTACAACACTTGGCGACACACTTGTAGAACTCCAGTGCTCTAAATGGACCTTGTTCATGAAAAGCAAGTCTAACACCTCTGGAAGTATTGTTTAGTTCTTATCTCATATTGGTTTCACACTAACTTGATTGTAAGATGTAGCATCTGCCAAACCCTTGGTCGACTGACAAACATTTGAAGCCAATGCACACCAATTGTATGGATTGGGATTGAGGGGTATATAGGTGCACAAGTAGTATAGTCATCAAAGTTTTAGTTTCATCTCTAGTGTGGCTCCACTGCCAGGAGGCCTAGATAGTACCCTGGTGGAGTCACATAGGAGCACAAGAATGGCTCTGCTGATAGCGAACTTGGTCAGTACCCTGGCATAGTTACCTGCATCATCTCCCTGCACAATAAATCTTTCTCTTGTTTTTCCTTATTCATTTTTCATTTTGAAATTTTTACTTTTCATTTTTTTTCATTTTTCACTGTGCATAGCACTTATTCATTTCAGAGGTGGAAGAGGGATCCTGACTTATTGAAAGCAGAAGAGGTTGTTCCAACAAAGAAGCAGTTTATTGTATCTCTAACTTGCCTACTAAGGTTTTCACCCTTACCTTACTCCACTTGACTGAGCTGACAAGGGTGAACCCAAAAACAGTTGACTAGATAAGGTGACACTAGTTAGGATGCAAGCGTTGTGTTTACACCAAGGTTCACTTCAAACAGTACGTATTTTCCTTCATCGTATCATGGACTAAAAGTAACAAGCTCATCATACAGAGACAAAATGACATATAACCAAGTAGTGATAGTTGTACAAGCTCTCTTGTCTTTGCCTAGCTCACTTCAAGAGTCATACATGGCTTCATGCAAAACTAACCTATAAATGAAACAAACGAACTAACTAACAATCAACAAAGTAAAGCAAGAGAAGAAAAAATGAAATTGAAGCAAGTAAACAATCAAGAGAAAAAATTACGTAAGAAAACAAGAATGCAAGAAAACACTTCTCCTACTCCTTCACTAATGGTACATGGGCCTGATCATGTGAAGTGATACTTCCAATGCAGCCACCAGCACATTGGTAGACCCATGTTGATGAAGGCTTAGTCTGCGAACAACCCAGTTGTGTGAACCAGCAAGCAAGAAAGATATAACAATGAAGACAACCACACTTTGTGATTCAAAGTGCCCACGGGACATAGGTGAGTGCATGTACATGACAGGAAGTCCACAGAATTATAATGGTGGTGTGTGACACCATGTTCAACTTTGAAGCATAATCACACTCTTGACTGTGATATGCAAACAAACGAAAGAAACAAAGATAACTTGTGTCACGCACGAGTGCTTGCAATTTAAGACTCCTCCAATGCATGAGAAATGGGATCGTGTAGTTCGAGTGGAGGAAGTAAAATATGAGTGTTAGATTGATCTTGAGTGCACACAGATGAGTGATGAGGAGCCTTAAGTGTTTGAACAATTTCCTGATCAAAAGTGAAACAAACATTAGGAAAATGAAGGCTTGACATAACCATTAGCTCGGGTTGAAGTGCCTTAACAATCTGTGGAGTTTTGACTTCAATGATAGATGGATCTTTGGAGACCAGTGGCTTAGACATATTAAGAATGAGTGAATCAACATTGTGGTCTGATGATGACGTGAAGAGATAACGACAACCAAGATTAGAAAATTCAGGATGTTGGTCAGCATCCTCATGTTTTGATGATCACATAAAGGGGTAGATGAGGAGGAAGGATTTTCGCTCTCTATGTTTTCAGAAAAAGAAGATGAAAGATCAAGTGGATTTCCAATTAATGATTAGTCCTCTTCATTGTTGGATGATGGGCTAACATACCGTGTGTCCCGCGAAAGATCAAGAATGGGTGCATCTGTGGATGAAGACACATATGTGAAATCATGGATGTTAGGTTCACCAATGATGTTAGGAAAGAATGGAGGGGGATCGAATGGAAGGGAGTCATCTTTAGCTGAGCATTGATGTCAAGCTCCCAATCATACTCTTCATGAATGATAGAGCATGTTTGTTTTGCAATAGCAACTCCGTTAATGGGTTGTTCCTCATTCACAACAAGTGAAGAGTCCAGAGTGGATGAACATAAGACAACATCATCTGGAGGAACAGTTGGGTGCGAAGATGAAGGTCCTATAAAATAATTCATATGAGGACTCGAAGGACTCACAACCAAATCTGTGTGAAAATTGACTGAGCTAATGTTTGGAGGGTGTGTGAGCATGATCCTCAACATCACTAGGCAGTGGTAGAGCAGTTGAATAAGAGGAAGGCAGATAGTTAGTTGAGACAGTGTCCACTTCCACATGAGATTGTGCAGCTCCATCAATAAAGAATGTTGAGCGAGGCTTGAACTGAAACTTTCTCTTGGGATGAGCAAATTTCTTAAGGTAGTACTCAAATTGGTCCTAAAGATAAGAAAATTTCATATGGCTCCTCGGAGCTTGAAACTGCAATTCATGAAAGTGCTACCAAAAATCAATAATGGATTCATGCAGAGCCCTCCATTGCTGTAACAATTTACAATCAAGATGGTCTGGATCAAAATGATAAAACATGTCTTCGATAAGATCATAAAAGTGCTCAAATGAGTGCACAGTGTCAGTGGATAGGTTGAGCACCCAATGAAATGGAGATTCGTGAAGTGTGTATGCAAGCAGAAAACCAGCATGTTCATCAGAAAACTCATCTTCCTCATGAATCATGGAAAGAAAGTTATGTAAGTGCTCAGGCTAGGCCACTTCGCCTTCATCATCATATGTGTGAGTGGACAAGAGATCGAAAATCTTCCCCAAGACGGAGACATCTTCACGATTCAAAAAACACCTTAGGGGAAGAAGAGTGTAAGACTCCATGAAAGATATGCAAAGGTTCAAAACTAGATGAGAGGGCACAACTTGTCATCAGACCCTCCTTTTAGCACCAGAAATGTTAACAGTGCTGGACCCACTGACATGTCAAGGGGATCTCCACGATAAGAAGTCCCAATTAAACCTCAGACTGTTTGGTCTAGGAGTCCTACCAGTGGGTCGTAAGGTAATGCCTTGACCACGATGTCACACGGAGGCAAGTAGGATAAATCTGTTAGTAGCAAGGATGTGACTATTGCAGTGAGTCAAGGAAGATGTATGAGAGATTCTAACACGAAAGGGGGAGAAAAGGGTGAAGGTGAGTTCCAGGTTGAAAGGGATTAGTCCCAACTCAGCTAGGAACACACAACACAAAAAGACATACACAGCTTCCGGCAGAGCAATCCACTCGAATGGGGTAGTCACAACATACAAGGTATGAGGACACGTAAAGCTCTCATGGATTAGTCCGAACGATTGCAACAGTTGCTACAACAAGGTTCATGTGAAGGTCTGTTTGGTTTCTAACAAAGGAGTCGACATAGACGGTGACAGTATTAACATCATATACAACACATTTGGAACAAGATTCATATAATTGCATGTGAATCAGTTCATACACAAATATGTAAGCTAAATAAAATATATCATTAAAGCAACCAGAGCAATCCAACTACAATAACAACATATGCATGAAAATGTGCTGGCTCTTATTATATAAAAGTGTAAGTTCCAATCATACAATACATCCACATAAACCTACTATCCCCATCAGGGAAATGTTACAGCGACATCTGCCTGCTCCTCCAAAGAGATGCACTAGCTCCATGAAGTGGAGAATCGAAGGCGTGTTACAATATTGTCCAAGCCTTCTTCAAGATAGTCTTAGTAGAAGCTTGGCTGACCAAAAGTCTCTACAATGAGTTATGAGGGACTATTTATAGAAAAGGGTGGGGTGACCCTTGACATTCCCCTTTGTGACCATTCAACTACCCTCATGAATCTTCACCTACTTTATGACTATTACATCTACTATTGAGACTTGACTTACACTTGACACGACTCAACATTACAATGCACATGTACTCATGTGAGAAAACATGGCTTGAGCAAGCCTTGCAAGACATCACTGACACTTGTTCCGTTGTGATGAGACCAACTCTTTGACATGCTTGTGATGGTGAAGATGGCGAGATGATGTTGAGCTTGGTCATCTATGATGGTGTGCATGCACTTCATGGTGACATCTTGTTGAGGTAAACTCTTGCGTCCATTGCAATCATTGCATTGGTTCAGCCCCTTCATCTAACTCATCTGCTAACATGCACATGATCTTCTTGGGTATGGTTGAACCGATAATACATTGGTTCATAGTGTGTGTGTTGATCTTCAAGTGTGTGCTAGTGGTAATGCGCATCAACTTGCCGAGGTACATGTTCAGCCTCGGTTAGACTTGCTTCTTGTCTTCA
>APFE030211216.1:344491-409107 GCA_000404065.3 Pinus taeda
TCATTTGATGTATATTCTTTTACATTATCAGTGCGAATAGACCCAATATGAGATTGTGCATCATTTTCAATCCATTTATGAAAATTCTTGAATGTTAGGAAAGCATCAGATTTGTCTTCAATAAATAAACCCAACACATTCTGGTGTAATCATCAATAAATGTCATGATATATTTATTTCCATTTGCAGAAGGAACAGGCATTGGACCACATAAATCTGAATGAATAAGTTCAAGCTTCCTATGTGCTCTTGAATGTGAGTCATGAAATGACTATTTGCTATGCTTTCCTAGAATGCAAGCATCACATTGCTTAAGTTTTCTAGGAATTGTAGGCAAACCAGCAACACCATTTTTCTTCAATAAACGGAGACTGTCATAGTTTAAATGTCCAAATCTAGCATGCCATAATAAACTTGATGGAAGTGTACCTTCTTCATGATGGGTAATATATGAGAAATGTTGTTTATGAGCAGATGTTCCTTGCAGTTTGAGAAGTCTTTCTTCTTCTATTCCCCTCATGACAACTGAGTGATCAGATGATTTTCTCACCTCAAGCTTGCCATCAAACATATGAATGGAGTGACCTTGCTGGTGGATGTGGACCAAGGACAGCAAGTTTCTCTTTAGCTGTGGGAGATATAAAACATGATCAAGAAGAAAGTCTGGGAGACCAGGCAGTTTAAGCCTGATTGTGCCAAGCCCTGATGGCTTGATTTTTGACTGATCTGCAAAGTAAACTACTCCATCAACATTGTCAGTGAAATCTTCAAAAAAGTCTTTTCTATGAGTCATGTGACAGGTTGCTGAATCAAGCAGCCAAGCATTTTTCTAGGAAGCAAGTGAAGTGTTAAACAAATCTTCATTTACTCCAATGTTACATTTTGCCTCAACATAGTGAGCAGATTCAGGTGCTTTACCTTTTTCTGTATCATCAGTTTTACCTTTCTGTTGGTTTCTTCTCTGCTCAATTTTGTCCCATGGTAGCTTGCATGTAGAGGCATCATGTGATCCATTTCTTTTGCAGCGAATAAAATGTAAATCTGCCTTTTCTCCTTGAGAATGTCTGCCCCCCCTGTCTCTGAAGTATCTTCCTCTTCCTCTTCGTCCACCTCTTCCTCTTGTAGAATCTTGAGCAGGATACTTTTCTTTATGAGCCAGCCATACAGTCTCTTCAGAATATTCAGGGACTGTCTTCTTTCCAAAGCATTTTTATCTTTCAACAAACCTTTTCACAAGAGAGTCAAAGGTTATATCTTTGAGATTTCCATTTGCTTGCAAAGACTCAAGATAATTGGAGTATGTAGGATAAAGTGCCTTGAGAAAAGCAATAAGAGATATATCTAACTCAACTTTAGTGGATTTGATATCATGCACTATAGATTTTATTTCAGATGCAAGAGCAAGAGGGTCATTATTTTGCAGTTCAAGAGTAAAGAGTTTAATCATAAGTTGGACGACTTCAAGTGCAGAATGTGAGTCATAGAGCTCTTTCAGCTTTTGTAAAGCTTCAAAAGCAGTTGAACAAGTTGAAATGTGACGACTCACCTCCTTATTCACAGACGCTGCTATTAATGCATACGCTTTGCTGTTCTTGTTTTCCCAGATGGCGAGCTCTTTGTCTGATGTAGGCTTTTTTGGGTCACTGTCTCCTTCTCCGACACCACTCCTTTTCACAGCTCATTGAAAATGAGGGTGTGTTGTACCATCCGGGACCAGTCAGGATAGTTCTCCTTGCCAGTGAGAACTATTCCTATCATAGAGATGATTGAATGCATTCTGTAAAAGGTTACTTCTGCTGATATAAAAAAACTTTTGCTGATATATACTTCTGATGGAAAAAAAATTACTCTCAAAAAACTTTCACTGCTTTAAAAAATGATTTTTCTATGGAGAAAAAAAACATTAAAATTCTGCTACATATATAACACCAATATTCAAAGTTCTGCTATATGTATCACTGCAAAAGAGCGCTTCACTGTAATATATTGTTGTCAGAGATATATAACACCAATATTCAAAGTTCTGCTATATGTATCACTGCAAAAGAGCGCTTCATTGTAATATATTGTTGTCAGAGATATATAACACCAATATTCAAATTTCTGTTATATGTATCACTGGGCTAGCCACAATTCGACAAGATTTCATATGGTAGTCAATGAATGCAAATAAAACGAAACCCCCAATTCTCTTAACCAATACGATCACTGTATTATGCGTTTTACAGTGTCAGTCATTTGATAAATGGGCGTCCTCGAATAGTGAAAGTAGATTGGGAGACCTTGGTTTCTTACTTTCGACAATTATGTGAAGTGGAGATCTTCACATAATCTACATCATCAATTTTAAAAATTGTTTTATTACTTAGCTGTCTGGGCACGTTTTTCACCAAACCCACTGTCTTGTTGATGATAGCGCAACAATGTCTGAGCTAGTGCTAGAAAGTTTATAGGGAATTACTTGAACTAAATTCCATTACCAGACTTTGATTCCCATGATGGCATTGAAGAAACGAACCTTACAGCTTCAAAAAAGGCAAGACACGGTGACATGATTTGGAACCGCCTCAACACTCATATAAATACAGTATTTGATTCGCTGTTTTTGCAACTGATATTAAAACACAACTTGACTGATATTAAAAAACACAATTTCGAAGACCTTGTCATACAACCCAACCCGGTCAGACTTTCAACGACGTGGGTGAGCTGCGAGGCGAGGGGACGGGGCACCCCAAGCAAGTAGAACACCTTCAGAAGTCGTCGACGGAGGATCTGGGTAACGAGGCTTCTCAGCAGGCTGACGAAAGCAAAGGATTTCTGAGATCCATAGTCGATTCGGTGAAGGGAGTCACTACTGGTGTCAGGTTTCAACAGGCAGCGGACCAAATGTTTAATACAGGCAGCGGACCAAATGTTTCATACAGGTAGCGGACCAAATGTTTCATACAGGCAGTGGACCAAATGTTTAATACAGGCAGCGAAAAAAATTCCTTCATAACAGTAACCATACGTTACCAATTCAATGCAGATACCAGGCAGACAGCGTTTAAAAAATTTCAGGCGTTTCAATGCAGGCAGCGGCAGTCTTCAGGCACACAGTCTTCAGGAATTTCAATGTCAGCGTAGTGCTCAAGACTGAGCAGCTCTCAGGACAGCAGGAGTTACAACTATTTCTGGGACCTGTGCTCTGATACCATGTCAGGCCAGGGTAACTCCAGAATGAGCCAGAGAAACTGATATCTTATTCATTTAGCTAATACATATTTATATACACAAACATGACGGATCAGTTCATCTTCTTGATGACTGTCCAGTTCACCCATCCGTTTCGGATTAGGTGTCAACAATTAGGAAGAATTTCTTGTAGCAAATTTGTCAATTCTTTCTTCAAATCTTCCATGTTTCCTTTTATTTTTTCTTCTATACCACCGATCTTAGCTTTTGTTACTTTTTGTGAGAGCGAAATTTGTTTCACTTAGTCTCGCAATTTTGATATATCATGTTGTATTTCTTCCTCGTCTGCATGTCATTGTAGATATTTTGGATTTCTTACTGGGTGTTTCCATTTTATTTATTTGGGGCATAAATTCATGATAATTGTGCTTCACTATGCCCTTTGAACCACTTCAAACTAATTTTTTAAACAGAACTTATGCAAATTTTAAAAACTACACACCTTTTTTTTTTCTTTGTAGGAGGTTGATATTGAATCTATTATAACTCTGTAATTTAGGATTTCCAAGGTCTAAAATTGCCTCTTGTGGTGGCCCTCTAAGTTCTCTTTCCAACCCTATATGCCTAATCGATATTGTATTATTCAAGAAAGATTTATGCCCAATATCCCATGATGACTTGATTATAGACTAGTTGAGTAGAGAAAATTGTACGGAGTTCCACGGGTAATTGTTTTGACCTTCATCCCTGGAAATGAATTCCAACAAACTAAAATCCATCCTCTTTCGGTCAATATTTACAAAATTGGAAACTGATTCTTAGAGAGAAAGTTACGATTATTTTCCCAAGGTCACCTATTTGAGATGGAATTCTGGAGCATGAAAAAAACCTTAACTTTCACAGATCATATCTCTGAGAATATAGAGTGGAGAGATCTTAAATTTGTACACAAGGTTCATCATGATTTCGGCTCTAGGTAGTATCAAATTAATCTTTTGAATATTTGTAAAAAACAAATTATAGTGAAAATTCCATTATGACTTGTTTGAAGCAGCAAAACCCTAGAACCCAAAGCTCTCATACCAAATGTTATGAAACCAACTCACAAAATAGAAGAAGAGATAGATAAACAACTTCAAAATTATCCTCTTCGAGGGGAAATATCCTCTACATTAAACAAATGAATAATTCTTAGATGATTCAAATGAAAAAAACCTTCTTTCAATATATAGGAGTCTAAGGGGTCACAATATAATCAGAGTCAACATAACACTAGTAATGTAAGGGCACAAAAATAAAAATAGTTGGCTTCTATGGGGCACAATAACAAAAATATTGGGACTACATGGACACAACAATAACAATAAGAAGTTTGCACTGACAAAAAAAATGAGGGAATACACTAGTATTATAGGGACCTAACACGAGGGGGAGGGAACTTTGGAGTGGAGAAGATAGCAGCAGTACTTCAACCATATTTATACTGGCCAAAGCTTCAACATGATGTGTAGAGGTATATTAGGTGATGCACCACTTTTTCCATTGCTAAAACAACCATCAAAACAAAGGATTTGTACACTCATCTACTTATCTTGGAAAATTCCCTATAGATTATCTCCACATATTACATGTCAAATTTTCCATCTAGAAAGCATTGAAATGATTTTTTGTTTGTAGTGGTCGATAGATACTTTAAGATGACCATTATGGCACCATGGAAGAATAATATCACAACAAAATCCACTACTAAACTCTTCTTTCAATGTCTTTGGGTTTATGATTGGCTAACTTAGACCATTTTTCTGATAGGGATAGTAGGTTCCTCAACACCTCTTAGTCCATCCTATTGTTTCTCATGGATACAAGTTGACCAAATTGACTACCTTTCATTACCAATCATATGAATAGAAAAACATGGTCAAAAATATGATTGTGCATATCTTGCACGTGCAAAACTCCAAGCACCCATTTAGATGGGATAACAACCTTCATTATGTTCAATATATCTACAATAGAGTCCTCCACAACTCTATTAGTCATATTCCTTGTTTTTGTTCTTGGGGTTGCAACCACTGACCCCAATTGATGTAGCTATGAAAGTTGCATCTTCAACAACTAAGTCCTCTCATGCTTAGATTGAAGAAGACAAGGAAACCAATTTTTTTGGGCAAAACCAACACCTCCAACAATAGGTGTATGATATCATGTAGAAAGCAAATGCCAAGTACAAGTAATGACATGAATAGCACAAAGTTCCACATAAGTTTTGGTACACTGATAATTTGTGGTTACACTTATATAAAGAGAACCTCATGTAACTGAATAGGCAGCTCACACCACTTTGATATGTGTTTTACACAATAAAATAGGATATTGATAATAATTCTTTTTAATTAAGCATTCCCCCATCCCTTGGCTTACACCCAATGCTCAATCTGGATCTCCTTCAACCATATTATCCTCCTCTGTTGGACACCAAAGATCCAACTATGAAATATCCCCCATATAACTCAATCCTAAATGCATTGAACATGCTACACTAGATTATATCATTGACACCAAGACAAATGATACCTATTTGTGACACGTCCAAATTTATTGGGCCATGAAGGTCAAGAAACCTCTTCACCAAGGAAAGTGGATCACCACAAGACAAATTCAACAGGAGTTCCCCATCTAATGTGTCATGTCAATGAAATGGATATAGTTCTTCTTAAGGAAGGAGGATTAATTTAAGAAAATAGAAATGGTCAGCCACCTACTCCATTGGCTTAAAACATGTTCTCCATCTTAGAGGTTTTCTACAATTTTTTTGGTCTTAAACTTGTAGGGCCATTTTGAGGTTATATATGATGTTTATTTAATGTGGAAAGGGAAATGAGATTTCCCTAATCTTGTGTCTATCCAAAATTTAAAATGATTGCGTAGTCCTCTCCAATGGGCTACTAAGTGGATCAAAAAAATATTGTATGCAAACATTATGACCTTCAAAACTTGATGTACCCACTAAACCTATTGGAGCTTAATTTTTTTTGATATTTGATCTTATAGGGTTAGGTTTGGGATGTTTAGGATTTCCTCATTATGTATAATGTTACAAATTTCCTTTTAGCCTCATTGTGATACTCTATAGTGAAGGTGGGTAGGCATGACATCTCTTCTCAGAGATAAGCTACTGCCATTTTAGCTAGTTTGTTTCGTTTTGCATTTTTGCAGTTTTAGCACCTTCCTCTTCTTAATAGAAGTGAAGTTCTATTTTTTGGTGATAAATCCATATTTTCATTTTGTCCCCTTCATAAATATAAATACCTATGTTAAATAATTTTTATTTTTATCACCATGTTGACTATAATTGACTATATTTGATCACATAATCTAATTCAACCATATTCATCTATAGTTAAATATTGAGAACCCTTGTAGACCACCTTCATCTATGCCATGATCAAACGGGGTCAACACTCCAACCATATTCAACTATGGTAAAACTAGGTCAACAATGTCTAACCATGGTTATACATGGTTAACATAATCATCCATAGTGAACATGGTCAACCATATTCATCTATTACTAAACATTGAAAACAATTCCCAACCATGTTTGCCCATAGTTAACTATAGTTGACCATAATCAACCATGTTCAAACACACCCAATAATATTGAATGAACATGAACCATATTCATCAAGGTCATAGTAAACATGGTAAACATAGGCATCATGTTCAACATTAATCAACATGGAAATCATAGTCAACATATGTTCAATGTCTCTAGTCACCATGGGCATCATTGTCAACCATAATCATCATAGAAGTATAAAAACAAAATTTACCCATATTTAACTATAGTTAACCATGATGACTATAGTCAACCATAGCAAACCATGGTTGACTATAGTCAACCATAGTAAACCATGCTTGACTATAGTCAACCATAGTCAACTAAGTCATCCATGATCTTTCCTTTGTTAACAAAGGTCAAGCATGGTTAAGCATCGACATATGTGGTTGAGCATAGTCAAACATAGACAAGGTCAGCCATGGCCAGACCATGGTAAACATTGGTCTACATTGGTCTACATGTATCAACATGGGTTTAGATGATACTATAGTAATTAAAGTCACTATTTTATATAATTTTCAATAATAAATTTAGTGTTTAATATTTAATATTATTTTTAAGTTTTTCAATATCTAATTTGTAATATAACTATAGTTTAATATTCCTTTAAATTTATATGGTTCATAATATAACTCTAATAACTTTGATATTGTTTGCGATGTGACAAACAATAAATGTCATCGCAACAAGATGAACAACAAATGTCATCACGACATGACAAATGAGAAATGTTTTCATAGCGTGAAATATGTTACAATGTGACAAAAAAAAAACATCATTTCAGCATGATGAACAATACATGTCATACATGTTTATCCATGGTCAACGTGGTTAGCTATGGTCAAAATGGCCAACCATGTTCAATTAACATCAAACAAAGCTAAACAATAGTCAACAATAGTATACATTGTCAAGAGGGTTAAGTTGGTCAACCATGGTCAACATGGGCATCATGGCCAACCATAGTTATCTATAGGTAAATGAAGACAACCTTGGTCTACTATGTCTATCCATAGTCAACAATTTTCAAATCAGCTCAACCTAGTCAAATTGGTCGCCAAGGTTAATCATATTCAACCTTGTTCAAACATTCTCAAGTATGGTCAACCATTTTCATAAATTTTGAACAAAAGTCAAACAAGAGAAAAAAGGTCAACCATGGGAAACAAAACTACCAATGAAAATGAAAAATCGTCAGCAAACTCAAAATAAAAACTCATTTATTAATATATTCGATGGGTTGAAAAATCCAATGCAAGAATAAAATAAATTGTCAATGGCTATGTCATTGTGCAAGAATTGATGGATTATGTTTTCATGATAGGTGAGAATAGCTCCAAGAGTTGAAAGAATGGATGTGAATATAAATCCTCATTATATGGATCACTTCAACTCCATCGAAACTTTGAAATACTAGAGTAGTAATTTCACATTGCTCAAACAAGAAAATCTTCACGTACATTGAATTACCCATGCTTATAAATATCTCTAAATAAATGGATGGATATATCATGAGATTAAATCCTAATCAAAGATGTCTGAGGATAATTTGTTGTTGTGGCTACTATTGAAACATTAGTTAGGATTCAAAACACTCATCTTAAGAGATTTTTTGAAATCCCATGGTGGAATTATTTTGGAAATATCCTATTCAAGAGTTTGGAGAGAATTCATAGCCCAATAAGCGTCAACATGAGAAAGGAGGGAACTCCTCTTACACAAAAGAACCTTTATATCTTTCGAAACATGGAAAAGAACACATTGATCCTTTTCCACACAAAGGAAAGAGACCAGGGATGAGAATGATGTTCAGATAAGTTGGGACAATTTTGGGGAGAGCGTCGAGTAAAGTATGTGAGCATAGAATGGTAGAGAAGCTAAATTGAATAATATAGGGAAGATATAGAGCTCTCAATAAGAGAATGGAGGAGGTCTGATGGGTTTAGACAAGTAGAGTTCATATGGCATAAACAAAGAGGTAGACACATTATGAAAATTGATGCACGAGCATTCAAAGCAAGGAAAATCATTGTAAATTAGTAGACATAGGGGGGTCATGTATTTTAAGGAATTTGGATTCCTAAGTGATGAATTATGTAATATTTAGGCTTTTGAGTGCATAGAATAGGAATTAATTAGATAATGTGAGATATCTTGTAAATGCTCTCGAATAAAGGAGAACATGAGTGGTTAGTAATGACAAAAGAGTTAGAAGTAAATTATAACTCTTAAAGCAGTTCATGATTCACGGAACTAGAGAGAGTTCTTAGGAATTAAATGAAGTTAGAAGTGGACATAGATGATAGAGGACATTTAGGAGTCAGTTCAGTAGATCTAGGATTTGAACCAGAATTAGTTCAAAGAACCTTTCTGGTATAAATGTAAGCCTACGGGCAGAGAGAGAGGAGGAGGCCACTAATACTGAAGAACAAGCCTGTGAGAGACAAAGAGTCTATATATGTATCATTTGTTCATATTTATATATACATTAGTATGTAAAATGAGTGTTTAATGAATGAATGATATATGAAGTCGTATGTTATGTAACAGGGTTACAGACAGAGCTCTCTAGAATGCGTGGAGAGGAGAGAATGATTCAGAGGAGTTGTTAGGGATCTTGGAATCCACCTAAAGAATCAAAGGAAGCTCTAGAGAGGAAGAGAAGGGAGAATTCACAGAGTTAAGCTTTGAGGAAGTGGAAGAGTGAAAACCGGAAACCCTAAAGAAATCCCCAAAATCCCAGAGGAGCCAATGAAAATAGCCTAAAGTCTAAGTAAAAAGGATGAGCGAAGAAGTGAGGCATTGGTGCAAAGTAACTGTTAGAACTCAGTGATCAATGGTCCATATTAAACAATAGAGGAACCTAAAGGAACTATCGGAGCCGATCGATGGAGTAGATCAATCGTCATCGCATGTGAAAGAGCGCAGGAGTTAATGCAGTGAAAAGGTAGATTTATAAACTCGAGTGGTATTTCGGATGGAAAATTAGTGGTAAGTGGTATAGAGGGCTTGGCTCCAATTACAAATTGGAGGACATGTAGTAGCGGAGGAGTGAGGGGAAACCAATTTATTTGGTGGTTAACCCCTCCGTGTGTCGTCAACCAGAAGCAAATGTGAACCGTCAGATCTACTAAGAGTAGATCAATGGCGGAGGTCTAATATGAAAGTTGGTCAATCAGGGATCAAGGTATGGAAGTAGCACGAGATAATGCGAAGGGGCGATGGATGTAGACTTGATGAAGTTATGAGTGAGCATTTATAAAGTTTGATGTCTGCCAGTTCAATCGCATATCAGATGCGGAGGAGGTGTGTCCTAATGTGACCTGCGGAGGAGCTGATACCCAATTGTGATAAAACTGGAACCTCGGGAAGCATGTCAAGACCATACTAAAGAGGAAAGGTATTTTTTGTGGGTATTTCCTTTGTAATGGTTTATAAGGAAATAACACCGATGGAAGGTTTTTATGTGTTAATTATATGTAACCAATTTTAAGAAAGGAAAAGGTTATATATATGTGGTTAAGGGGTAACGAAGGTTAATGAGAGGGTTTTAAAAGTCCCGATAAGTAAATATGGCTAGGAGTTAGCCCATGTTGATTAATAGGGACATTAACTATTGGAGGGTGAAGATTTTAACTCCTTAGAGAGTTAAAATACCTGGGACAAGCGTGATTATGCATATTACATGCATACTGTGGGTGTAAGCAGGGTAACCTGCATCATTAGTGGTATTAGAGCAGAATTGTAATCAAAGTAGGGAAATATTTCCTATGAAAAGGATTTTGCACACAGAATAAGGTAACGTGCATAAGTTAAGTGAATGAATGGTAAAGACTACAACAGAAGATTGTAGGGGGAACTTTTGAAGTTCCTAGGAGATTGTAGTAGTTCCAACAGAGGCTTGGAGTAGATAGGAATAGAGGATTCCTTGAAGAAAAGTAAAACCAAGATTGCTTAGTACAAGTTCTAAAGGAAAGAGGACTTGAAGACCAAACAGAGAACAATCCATTCAAAGTGCAGAAAAATGGGAGAATAAGATCATACATAGATCTTGGAGATGAGATAGTGTGTTTTGTTTCAAATTTAAATCAAAGATTATGGTTGCAGATGAAACATCTCAACAAAGGACAACAAGAGAAGCTGTGAGAGGAGAACAAGATGTGTTCTTGAAAGAAGAGTAAGGAAAACACTCTGAAGGAGAAGTGGCAGTCAACCTGAAGAATCCAACAAGAGGTTGGACACAGAGAGAGGACAACTGAAGTGTTCTCAAGAGAGAGTGAAAGATTGCAGAAGCACAGAAGGAGCAAAGGTGTTGCTCAAGAGGAGGTTCCAGATAGAGGACACGTGCTTACCAAAAGACTGAGTAAGGAAAGCTTGGTGAGGTAAGTTGCAACAAGGAGGACTTGTTGTTGCAAAGGCTTTAATGCAGCTCATAGTGAGTGAGTGAGGAGCTCTTGAAGGAAAAGGAGAAGAATATGACTACTAATAGTCATAGCAGAGTTTCATAGAGAAGCCACAACAGAAGATATGAGAAAGAGGATGCCAAGGCAAATGGCAAGAGGATGAGTCAAGAGGAAATTGACAAGGAAATTGCAGAGTTAAAAGAACAGCTCGATGCATTAAGGATAATACTTGAGGAAATCTAGAGACTAGGTTGGGTCTTGAGGAAGAAGCCAATGGAGTGGCATGAGATGCAAAGAAGGCTACAACAAAATCAAGTAAAGTGGACGAGGGAAGAACTCAAGGAAGTTGAGTTGGAAATGGAAGAGTCCATTTGTGAACTAGAACAGGGAGAAATTCTAGGAGAAAGTGAAGACTACACTAAAGCTAAGGAATGGAGATCAAGTGAAGATCTCATGGACTATTGGGATAGTTCAAAAAAACATAAGGAGATGCTAACTGAAGATGAAGACTTGAAGACTGAAACTTCAAGTGAGGCCAAAGTGTCACATGGTTTTAAATCTGACAATTTGTGTATGTTTGTAGGTGAAAGATGTAGACAAGGAAAATTGGTTGATATTGTCATAAAGGAGGAAGAAGACAAGCAGAATCTAAATTCTATTCTAGAAGAAAATGAGATAGATAGGTCTCATATACAGTTGGGAAAAGATATCAAGCAACCAAGTGAAGGACTTGAGGAGATTGAAGAGGAGACCATTTAAGAATTTCTGAATCATATGAAGGATTTAGAACAAGAAGGAGATATGATGGTTGAAACATCAATTGGGACCAAAGGGTCTTATGTTTTTAAGACTGATAGTTTGTCTGTGGATGTAGAACAAATGAAGGAGAATATTAATGTAGATGGTGATACAAGGGTACCTCTCAGAGAAGGTAAACAACAAGAGATTAAATGAAAACTTGAAGAAGAGACTATGTTAGTTGAAAACATATTAAAGGATCATCAATTCACTATGATGATAGGCACAGTGGAAATAGCCATGGAATCTATTGAGACAATGAGTAAGAAAGAAGGACATCTACTGAAAGATGTTAGGAGGGAAGAACCCTATGCAAAGGATTTAGCCATGGGAGAAGGAACACTAACAAAGGAGTGTTTTGCAGAGGATGGGCAATCTTTTGAAACTATCAAAAGTATGGAGAAGTATCTTTCAGAAGATAAAAACTCTGAAGTAAAGGAGGATGGATAATGTCTCTTAAATGAGAGAAGCATTGATTTATTGTAGCAGCAAGAATTTGATAATGCATTGATATTTGAAATTGTGACAACATAGAAACAATTTCTTGTTAAAGAAGGAGATGAAATTCAGTTTGAAGAGATGATATGTGAAGAAACAGTTGAGACTGTTGAACCTTGTGATTTTCAAATTAATGCAGGAATCATAAGTGATGATGAAGTACTTGCGAAGTGTCACAAAGAAATTGCATTGCTAGAATATTTGCTGGGAAATTCAGAGTATGACAATGTGATTACAGAAGAGGGAGTTCACTATAGTGGACAAGAGCAGGAAGACATCATTAGAGAAGATGATGTGGGGGAGAGACTAGTTGACAGTCTCATGAATTCTTTTGACAATTCAAAACAACATACTGATGTGCTGATAGAGGAGAAAGAAACAGAGCAACAAACTAAATTGTTGCCAAAGAAAGATAAGGCACAAAATCCTTTTTTTATTTATTTTAGCAAGTGTTTTGTGAGAGTAGGTTTTGTTGCAAATGTTAAAGGGAATTTGACACAGTTGAGTAGCCAAATAAAAATTAAAGAAGAATATTATATGGAAGAATTTAATCCATGGAACAGAGATGCTCAATTACTGGAGAGAATGTTGGAAAATCATGATTCAGTGTAGACAAAAATAATCATGAAAGAGGGCAAAGATGAAAGGGAGGCAATAAGAAAAGTTGGAACAAGAGAAAAAGTAGAAGAAAAATTAAACCAACAACTACAAAGTAAAATTAACCAATAGTAGTTTGAAGAGTTGGTGGACACTAACAACAACCTGAAACAAAGAGAAAGAGGAAAAACTAAGTGGCAGAGTATGGACCAGCCCAAATATGTGCTGGAAAAACAAATTGAAGATTTGTGGCAGCTGATGATGAAACACCCCATAGGAAGAAAGTTAATGACAGCAGGAAGGATGATCAATCAAAGTATGAAATTGATTGACAAGGAGAAGAATGTGGAGAGAAATACACCAAAAGTGCAACAACAACAAAGGAACAAGACATTTGGGTAGTTACAAAACAAAGTATGGGATCTAGGAAGACAAAGATTAGAAGACACATGATTAGGAGATCTTGAATATTTTCTACTTTGGGAGTCTGATGCAGGACCATTCGAACCAAGGAAAATCATTATAACTTAGTAGACATAGGGGAATCATGTATTTTAGGGAATTTGGATTCCTAATTGGTGAATTATGTAATATTTAGGCTTTTGAGTGCATAAAATAGGAATTAATTAGATAATGTGAGATATCTTGTAAATGCTCTCAAATAAAGGAGAACATGAGTGGTTAGTAATGACAAAAGAGTTAGAAGTCAATTATAACTCTTAAAGCAATTCATGATTTGAGGAACAAGAGAGAGTTCTTAGGAATTAAATGAAGTTAGAAGTGGACATAGAGGATAGAGGGCATTTAGGAGTTAGTTCAGGAGATCTAGGATTTGAACTAGAATTCGTTCAAAGAACCTTTCCGGTATAAATGTATGCCTATGGGCAGAGTGAGAGGAGGAGGCCACTGATACTAAAGAATAGGCCTGTGAGAGACAGAGAGTCTCGATATATATCATTTTTTCATATTTATATATACAATGGATGATTCCGTAACTGGGTTAGTATGTAAAATGAGTGTTTAATGAATGAATGATATATGAAGTTGTAGGTTCTGTAACAGGGTTATAAATAGAGTTATATAGAATGCGTAGAGAGGAGAGAATGATTCAGAGGAGTCATTAGGGATCTTGGAATCTAGTTGAAGAATCAGAGGAATCTCTAGAGAGGAAGCGAAGGGAGAATTCACAGAGTTAAGCTCTGAGGAAGCAAAAGAGTGAAAACCTGAAATCCCCAAAATCGCAGAGGAGACAATGAAAATAGCGTAAATTCTAAGTAAAAGAACTATCAGAGATGAGTAAGAGATCATGAAATCTCCAAGTGGAACCAAGAACTATCAGAGAAATGACACTAATCAAAATCCCAAAAGCTAACTCACCCACCTGCAAATATCTATATATGGATCCCTCATCCTAGAGATCGGGAGGCTAGAATTTTGTATCTTGTAAGGAAGTGTTGTTGGTTTCTCTGTGAGACATCATAGTGTTGGGTGATCTAGATTTTCATGAGGTGAAGAGGGCTTTCATGCTGGGAGGATGGTGCTAGGTCAGACCAATGGGTTGTAATCCTCTCTTCTACTACTTCTATTAATAAAGCTATTTGAGTTTTCCTTCATATTCTTGTATATCTCTGAATCTTGTATTGATATATGCATTTGTATGGCTAACATATATCTGATCCTATATTGTTTATGGTTATAGATCTCTATGCATTGATGGTATTATGTTGCTTTGACTCTACAGGTGTTCTTTGAAGCAGGACAAGGAAGGAAGGAGTGGCAAAGCTCTGTCAAAGGAGGGAGGAAACAAGCAAGGATCCAAGCGAAAGACTGAGGTTGGTACTCTCTGCTTCTCTCTCATCTATTTCTCATAAAGGAAAACAAAAGTAACTTTAGTTTGTTTGTTTCTAAGATAGCTACCCATCTTAGTGGGACTAGTAGCTCTGAATGGACACTAGTTTTCCCAATAACAAAATGTAGACTCCACTATGGAGTGAACAGCTTTTTTTCTTGTTTCTATTTGTTTACTTTATAAAATACAAACGGAGCCTAAAGTTAATCCAGCTAGCCTTCGAACTGCTTTTGCTATGCAACTGCAAAGTAGATCAATGCTACTTCAGTCAATCTCTGTGTTAGTTTATGAACTGAACATCTAACTTGCAAACATCCTAAGTGCCCTAGTGGTAGCTCAAGTAACCTCATTAGATCAGCTCCTATGCTTTGTGTTTACTGCCTATCATTAGCTCAGACTAAACCCTTGAACTTATCTACAAACTGTGAGCAAAAACCAAGCTCAGTCTCATCCCTAGACCATCGCACTATCTCTCATTGGCACCCTGGATGCATCACACCTCCCGTGTGTTGTAGGTGAGATGCATCCCTGTTTCCCTATGTTACAGGTGTGATGATTAGATAAGACTGGTTCTGCCTCAAGATTTTGGTTTTCTCTTCATTGTCTTCAGCTTTATTCAGTAGTTTTGTTGTCTATGATCAGTATATCATTGTTGAAACTCCCTTCCTTTGCATTATTTAGCCTCCATTTTTTAAAGAATTTTGAATGTCTTTATGTATTTTTCATCATTTATAGTTCTCCTTTGCAAACAATAGCTTAATTGAACTGTCATCTTCTGATTTGAAAGTGTTGCAAGTGTCGTTTTTAGTCAAAGAAAAGAGTCTTCCCATTTTTTTATAGTTGATTACACTTTTTCCATTGTATTTGATTTGAATTAATAACATTTCAAGTGTCGAAAGTAGTTTTCAATTCAAAATCGCAAAGTGTCATCTTAGTCCTCCTTTCGTTTTTTGAAAAGAAAATTGTTAGCACTATCACTTTGAAAGAAAAATAGTTCAGATCTGTACTTAGCATTATTTTTCTCATACACACATTAAGAAAGCGGAAAACAAATACATGCATGTGCATTTACATTTAGACTGAGTGCGGAAATTGATTTAGGACACTACATCCTAGTGTGTGCTATGTGCTCTATGTTGAAAGAATGTTACTTCTCCTTCCTTAGTAGTTAGGATTTTCATTGCAAAAAGAAAGTAAATGACTGTTTATCATCTTAGATTGCATATTTAGGAGTCTACATCATGCAGTGAACCTTAAAGGAAAACTTCTTAAGAAATATCAACTGTAAAATAAATTTCGATGAACATAAAAACACTTTGGAATCTAATGCACAACATCTAGAAGTCTAGGCTAGAGATGTATTCCGGCGTCATAAAGCTTGGTAACTATCGATTTCATCATAGGTTGGGTGATTCCTCCTCTTCGATACGAAAAGTGCCAGTACAGATGTGTGCTCCCACATACCATCAAGTATATATTGGGAGACCACAATAGACTATATCCTTTATCCTTAGGAAGCCGTGTCTACCACCCTATCGATCATAATGCACTAAACACAACATTCGGGAAGATTGACTGCGGTACCTTAAAAAGTATTTTGCAGTTTTGCGATTGGTTTGGTAATCCCTCTGTCTAGATTTCCAGAATAGTCACTTTCATTCCTTTTTAGTCTCCTTAAAAGAAAAGGTCCATACGAGCACTTGTCAATTCAGGATCATCAAAAATCAAAGGTGACTAGAGTCATCTTTATTTTTTTCTCGACTATTAAAAATTGAAAAAGAAAGTTGTGTCAAAGTGTCATAAAATTTATTTTAATCGGAATAACATCAATATTCCCTCGTTGGTCTTAGGTTGAGAAAATGGAGTCCACCAATCAAGGGTTTCCCCTTAGGGGGAATCCTAGTCCCTTCTCCTCTTGGGGAGATTTTGGTGCACCTCATATGGCCACATTGTCCCTTCCAGTATTGACAATTGGCCTGCCAGTATGGATTTTCTCGACCTTTGTCGTTCAAAACACCATGATTCCTGGGCAATAAAATCAACAACTAGATGATACTAGAGTTTCCCCCCGACCTTCCACTTCATTTGTTTCTCCCTCTCCTTCTTCCTCTTCGCTTGGTGAAGCTAATGAAACTAAAAACCAAGTAATTGAGAAGAAGAAGAAAGGGAAGGAGAAGAAGAAGAAGAAACCAATGGAAAAAGGGGGAAACCATGCATCGTCTAGCCAAAATCTACACACTGCACCATCCAAACCTAAATCTCCATGTGTCATTTGGAAGGGAGACCACTATCATCGAGATTGTCCTTGCATCCCACTATCATCGAGATTTTCTGATGTCCTCAACCTCTAATTATCATGTTGAAAGTACACTATCAACTAGTGAAAACGAAGTCAATGGACATAAAGGAAGATCTAAATTTCCTTGTAGACTATGTGAAGGCGATCATGCCATCCACTATTGTCCCTTCGTAAATGAAGCTAAAAGAGTCTTGGATAACCATCCTGCTTCACCGCTATGATTTCCTCCTGGTTAGTTGAAGCATCTATCATTGAATATAAACCCTCTAAGTCCACATAGGATCAAAACCAACAGGTCGAGACGGAAATCGGTCCTTTAGAAGGTCTACCTTCAGATGATACAGTCACCAAAGAGAATGAGAACGACGCTGTTCAAATTCTTTTTGTCAACACAGAATCCGATGAACATGGGGGCAATCTACTCGTTCCTTTACCGCAGGAAGGAAGTTCATCAGAGATTTACCCGACCGTTTATTCGGTCCCTCCTCCAAGCAATCTAGTTGTTTCCTTAGACTAGAATCTACTAGGCAGACCCCATCTACCATCTAATGTACCATTCCAAATCATAGTACAAGCTTATAGAATGATCATGGTTGTTACTATCATAGATGAAGGGGCTTCTGTGAGTATCCTTTCCTCAACTGCTTGGAAAGCGCTTCTGCCTGAGATTTGAAATCTGATAGGTTTGAAGCAAGGAACGAGTCGACCATTAGGGATCCTTCCAAGTTTTCCTATAACTTTGAGAAGGAAAACCGTATATCTGAGCGTAATGGTAGTCGAAGGGATTTTAGATTAAAATATACTCCTTGGGTGTGACTACATTTATAGCATGGGAGTTATTGTTTCCTCACTCTTTCGAGTGATGTGTTTCTCGCATGAAGGTAGAGTGGTCCAGCTCGTAGACCAACTTTCATTCCCCGGTTCAAACACAACTACTAGTTAAATGCCATCCCTAACTGGTCTTTTTGCGCAAGGAATGTCTCATCAATCTCTAGTCAATCCACCTGATGAGCACGAGTGATTCAATGAATGTGACTAAATCCAGGGGGCATGCACCCTGGTCTACTTCGATAGGAAAACTTTAGGTATAGGGTCGGTTTCCATGGAGGATATATGACTAGTCTGACACACCCATCCATTTAGAAAAATGGGATTAGACTGAAATAAGATTCCCTTGTCAAAGTTATGTGAGTTGATATGTCCCATCATTCACCTTTGTCTATTTCGATGGATAGAGCCAAGGAAGTGTTTTGTCTGCAAATGTGAATGGAGCAATCTTGCAAATGCGAGAACTTTCATATGGTAACCTGGAAACTCTACTTTTCTTTATACCTGGGGGAATGCAAACCTTTTTGCATGCAAGTGAAAAGCAACCATTTATTTTCTTAGTTTGTAGGCTCTTAACCCGTTAAACTCGTAGGTTGGTCATTCCTAGCTTGCATAACAAAAGGCTACGGAGCAAAGTTTCGAATGGGGCAAGCTCCCTAAAAATGAAACTGTCGATGAGACATACTTATTATACAAATGGCATGAGTAGGTTTATGTGAAGTTCAAGCTAGTTAAAAAATAAACCTAGCAATGAGCATATGTTCCCCCAGAGTTTAAGCTCATTAAAAAATGAACCCATCCTTCGGTAAATAACCATTTCCATTGCATAATCATCAGCTTTTGAGCCTTGGTCGTGTTCTTACCATCACCTCCACTATTTTTTAGCCAATCATACACCTCCATTTGATTGTTTACCCCTTTTGAGGAACAACTGCGACAAGTGATTCTATTAGCTATCTTCTTTACACTGTTGTGATTGAAAAGTTCCAAACCTTACCTGCAACCAGCTGCTATCCAAAAACATCACTTGTTCCTCAAAAAATGAGTCTCCTTTAAGCTCTTTTCATCTGACTCATAAGATATGAAAATATTGTCAAGCAATTGGCATCTCTAGCTCGTTAAAGTGATTGGAAGTGCCATCCCTCCTCTAGATTTTAATCTTTTTTGACTTGAGGGATCATTGCACAAAATGATTGAGCGCTTGTCTTGTTCGGCTCGTTAAAACTATTGAAAAGTCATCCCTTTCATATTATTTTATACATTTATTGACTTAAGGGATTATATTATGAAAAAGGATTACTGGAGTTTCCTTTCCATCTCTTTTCAGACTCTCTAAAATTGAAAAGGACCGAGTTATATTTGTCATTAAACTTGTTAAAACAATAGCAACAAACTTGTCCATGCAGACAAGAGTGAGTTTCACTATCGTTAGGCTCGTTAAAACATAGCGACGGGTTTGCCCGAAGCAAAAATTATAGAACAAGCATATGTTATCCTCCTCAAGCTTGACAAAAATAAAGAGGTACTAGTCAGCAATGACTGGGGAAAAATTGGGAAGAAAACTTGAAGAAACTTTATTGGTAGCAGGTTGCTCTTGAACATGACACTTTCAATCCATCACCATGATTGAGTCGGGTTGGGTTATTCCGTTCACCGGTCATATCACCATTGGTCCTCTGTTCCATCCATTTTTGGAGTTAACACTGCCAATCCATTTTAGTGTCGCCAATATGTTTGAGAGAAGTCGCTTAGAGAATTCACCAATTGAGCTTACACCTCATCCGCTGCAATACCTTCATGCTTCATTCTTTCATGGCTGCCACCCTAAACCTTGTATCATCAGATCATTTTCACCTCTGCAAAATAATTTTCTCTGTTTCATGTCGTAGATGTGGGACTCATCAAGGCCCTCCTACGATGGGTCACTCCTTGTTGACATCAACTCATTATCCAAGAAGTTTACTTAGGAACAACCCTTTCAGTACTTTGAAACTTGCATGCCTCAATGGCAAGTTTCTCACTTCTAGTGACATGTTTACATCATTGGCCTTCAACCATAAGATTTTGCGTGGTGTTTGACATCAACTCATGTATTCGCACAATGTGAATTGTACTGTCATACCTTGAGGGTCATTTTCATTATCGGTTATTTCTCTCGCGCATGTTAACAGCTTACATCATTGGCTGGTAATCAGGTGATGTCTTTCCATGCTCAACATCAGAACATCCCTTCACATGGATCGACTTGTACTTCGAGGAAAGATTGAAAAAGTTTAAAGACCTTGGATCTAGTTTCATCCATCCAGACTGCGATATATTCAGGAAAATAAAGACATAAAATGTACATCATAGCTGCACAAATAATCATCCAAGCTAAGGGATGATGGCTCTACGAGAATCATCAGTCTGCCACACAGACGGTTGTTTGTCCTATGTACATGAAAATGAATTTATAAAGTTGAGCATGGGAATTCCCACCTTAGCTAGATCATGAAAATATTATGAAGATAATGTATTGTATTGTATCTTATTATAGGTCACCTTCCAGCTGGAAAAACCTCGGATCCTTATGATAAAGCATTTCACCCGCCATCAGAAGATTTATGACCTCATGCTTTAGGGGGAAACTATTATATACATATTTGGGCACTGCAAACCCAATCTCATATGTCCATAAAACAAGGGCTTCTAAGCCCCTAAATGTGTTGTTTCATACCCTAAAGGAACAAGGTCAGCTGATTACATCATCTCCCAGAAGTTCTCCCTGAAAAACTACTTAGAACTGGTCAAAACTGGACCATACAGACTGCTCGGTGCTAAGGGGTGTATGCATCGTCACCTACTACATGCAAAAAGTGTGTAGTGCATATTGAAAATCCCTTCTATAGGGTGCGATGAGAGAAGAGAAGGCAAATGATAGAGCAGTTGGCTAGGTGGAAAACCCATAGAATCCTCTAGGAAACTTGCCCATTTGACACTTGCCTCCTTGAATTCGCCCACGAGATGAGTAAGAGATTCATGAAATCTCCAAGTGGAACCAAGAACTATCAGAGAAATGACACTAATCAAAATCCCAAAAGCTAACTCACCCACCTGCAAATATCTATATATGGATCCCTCATCCTAGAGATCGGGAGGCTGGAATTTTGTATCTTGTAAGGAAGTGTTGTTGGTTTCTCTGTGAGACATCATAGTGTTGGGTGATCTAGCTTTTCATGAGGTGAAGAGGGCTTTCATGCTGGGAGGATGGTGCTAGGTCAGACCAATGGGTTGTAATCCTCTCTTCTACTACTTCTATTAATAAATCTATTTGAGTTTTCCTTCATATTCTTGTATATCTCTGAATCTTGTATTGATATATGCATTTGTATGGCTAACATATATCTGATCCTATATTGTTTATGGTTATAGATCTCTATGCATTGATGGTATTATGTTGTTTTGACTCTACAGGTGTTCTTTGAAGCGGGACAAGTAAGGAAGGAGTGGCAAATCTCTGTCAAGGGAGGGAGGAAACAAGCAAGGAGCCAAGAGAAAGACTGAGGTTGGTACTCTCTAATTCTCTCTCATCTATTTCTCATAAAGGAAAATGCAAGTAACTTTAGTTTTTTTGTCTCTAAGATAGCTACCCATCTTGGTGGGCTTAGCAGCTCTGAATGGACACTAGTTTTCCCGATAACACAGCGTAAGGAAAACACTATAAAGGAGAAGTGGTAGTGAACCTGAAGAATCCAACAAGATGTTGGACACATAGAAGAAGATGACTACTGATAGTCATTGCAGAGGTTCAGAGAGAAGCCACATCAGAAGATATGAGAAAGAGGATGCCAAGGAAAATGGCAAGACGTTGAGTCAAGAGGAAATTGACAAGGAAATTACAGATTTAGAAGAACAACTCGATGCATGAAGGAGAATACTTGAGGAAAGCTAGAGACTAGGTCGGGTCTTGAGGAAGAAGCCAGTGGAGTGGCATGAGATGCAGAGAAGGCTACAACAAAAGCAAGTGAAGTGGCTGAGGGAAAAACTCAAGGAAGTTGAGTTGGAAATGGAAGAGTACATTTGTGAACCAGAACAAGGAGAAATTTTGGGATAAATTGAAGACTACACTGAAGCTAAGGAATGGAGATCAAGTGAAGATCTCATGGACTATTGGGATAGTTCAAAAGAGCATAAGGAGATTCTAGCTAAAGATGAAGACTTGAAGACTGAAACTTCAAGTGAGGCCAAAGGGTCACATGGTTTTAAATCTGACAATTTGTGTATGTTTGCAGGTGAAAAATGTAAAGAAGGACAATTGGCTGATAATGTCATAAAGGAGGAAGAAGACAAGCATAATCTAAATTCTGTTCTGGAAGAAAATGAGATAGATAGGTCTCATATACAGTTGGGAAAAGATATCAAGAAACCAAGTGAAGGGCTTGAGGAGATTTAAGAGGAGACCATCAAAGAATTTCTGAATCATATGAAGGATTTAGAACAACAAGGAGATATGATGGTTGAAACATCAAGTGGGACCACAGGGTCTTATGTTTTTAAGACTGATAGTTTTTCTGTGGATGCAAAATAAATGATGGAGAATATTAATGTAGATGGTGAGACAATGGTAGCTCTTGGAGAAGGTAAACAACAAGAGATTAAAGGAAAACTTGAAGAAGAGACTACGTTAGCTGAAAACATAGTAAAGGATCATCGGTTCACTATGATGATAGGCACAGTGGAAAAAGCCATGGAAACTGTTGAGACAATCAGTAAGAAAGAAGGACATCTACTGAAAGATCTAAGAAGGAAGAACCCTATGCAAAGGATTTAACCTTGGGAGAAGGAACACTAACAAATGAGTGTTTTGCAGAGGATGGGCAATCTTTTGAAACTGTCAGAAGTATGGAGAAGTATCTTTCAAAAGATAAAAAATCTGAAGTAAAGGAGGATGGAGAATTTCTCTTAAATGAAAAGAAATGATTTATTGTAGTAGAAATAATTTTATAATGCATTGATATTTGAAATTGTGACAACAACAAAAAGAATTTCTTATGAAAGAAGGAGATGAAATTCAGTTTGAAGAGTTGATATGTGAAGCAACAGTTGAGGTTGTTGAACCTTGTGAATTTTGAACTAATGCAAGAATCATAAGTGATGATGAAGTATTTGCAAAGTGTCACAGAGAAATTGCATTGCTGCAATATTTGTTGGGAAATTCAAAGTATGACAGTATGATTGTAGAAGAAGGAGTTCGCTACAGTGGATAAGAGAAGGAAGACATCATTAGAGCAGATGATGTGGGGGAGAGACTAGTTGATAGTCTCATGAATTCTTTTGAGAATCCAAAAGAACATACTGAGGTGCTGACAGAGGAGAAAGAAACAGAGTAGCAAACTAAATTGTTTCCAAAGAAAGATAAGTCACAGAAGCCTTATGTTTTTTATTTTAACAAGTTTTTTGTGAGAGCAGGTTTTGTTGCAGATGCTGAAGAATTTAGCACAGATGAGCAGCCAAATATAAACGAAAGAAGAATATTCTATGGAATAATTTAATCCATGGAACAAAGATGCTCAATTGCTGGAGAGAATGTTGGAAAATCATGATTCAGTGCAGACAAAAATAATCATGAAAGAGGGCAAGGATGAAAGGGAGGCAATAAGGAAAGTTGGAACAAGAGAAAAAGTAGAAGAAAAAGTAAACCAACAACCACAAAGTAAAAGTAACCAACAACAATTTGAAGAGTTGGTGGATAGTAGCAACAACCTGAAACAAAGAGAAAGAGGAAAAACTAAGTGGCAGAGTATGGACTAGCCCAAAGATATGCTAGAAAAACAAATTGAAGATTTGTGGCAGTTGATGATGAAATACGCTATAGGAAGAAAGTTGATGACAGTAGGAAGGATGGTCAATCAGAATGTAAACCTAATTGACAAGGAGAAGAAGATGGAGAAAAAGACAGCAGAAGTGCAGCAAGAGAAAAGGAAAATGACATTTGGGAAGTTACAAAATAAATTATGGGATCTAGGAAGACAAAGATTAGAAGACACATTATCAGGAGATCATGAATATTTTCTACTTTGGGAGTCTAATGTAGGAGTATTCAAACCAAGGAAAATCATTGTAAATTAGCAGACATAGGGGCATCATGTATTTTAAGGAATTTTGATTCCTAAGTGATGAATTATGTAATATTTAGGCTTTTCAGTGCATAGAATAGGAATTAATTAGATAATGTGAGATATCTTGTAAATGCTCTGGAATAAAGGAGAATGTGAGTGGTTAGTAATGACCAAAGAGTTAGAAGTGAATTATAACTCTTAAAGTAACTCATGATTCGAGGAACTAGAGAGAGTTCTTAGGAATTAAATGAAGTTAGAAGTGGAGATAGAGGATAGAGGAAATTTAGGAGTCAGTTCAGTAGATCTAGGATTTGAACCAGAATTAGTTCAAAGAACCTTTATGGTATAAATGTAAGCCTACAGCCAGAGTGAGAGGAGGATGCCACTAATACTGAAGAGCAGGCCTGTGAGAGATAGAGAGTCTCGATATGTACCATTTGTTCATGTTTGTATATACAATGGATGATTCCATAGCTGTGTTAGTATGTAAAATGAGTGTTAATGAATGAATGATATATGAAGTCATAGGTTCTGTAATAGGGTTACAGACAGAGTTGTATAGAATGCACAGAGAGGAGAGAATGATTCAGAGGAGTCATTAGGGATATTGGAATCCAGTTGAAGAATCAGAGGAAGCTCTAGAGCGGAAGTGAATGGAGAATTCGTGGAGTTAAGCTCTAAGGAAGTGGAAGAGTGAAAACCTGAAAACCTTAAGAAATCCCCAAAATCACAAAGGAGGCAATTAAAATACCGTAAAGTCTAGGTAAAAGGGACAAGCAGAGAAGTGAAGTGTTGGCACAGAGTAACCATTGGATCTCGGTGATTAATGGTCTAGATTAAACAACAGAGGAACCTAAAGGAACTATCAGAACCGACTCATGGAGTAGATCAATGGTCATCACATGTGAAAGAGCGCAGGAGTTAACGTAGTGAAAAGGAATATTTATAACCTTGAGTGGTATTTCGGATAGCAAAACAGTGGTAAGTGGTACCGGGGGCTTGGCTCTAATTCCATTAATCGGAGTACACGTAGCATCGAAGGAGAAAGGGGAAACTGCTTTATCAGGTAGATAAACCCCGTGTGTGTTGTCAACCTGAAGCAAATGTGAACCGTCAGATCTACTAAGAGTAGATTAGCAACAGAGTTTTAATATGCAAGTTGGTTGATCGGGGATTAGGGTATGGAAGTGACGCACGATAATGTGAAGGGGTGATGGGTGCAAACCTGATGAAGTTATGAACGCAGGTTTATAAAGTTTGAAGTCTGACAATTCAATGGCATATCGGATGCGGAGGAGGTGTGTACTAATGTGACCCGCAGAGGAGCTAATACTCGATTGAAAAAAAGGTGGAACCTCAGGAAGCATGTCAAGACCGTACTAAAGCGGAAAGGTTTGTTTTGTGGGTATTTCCTTTGTAATGGTTTATAAGGAAATATCACTAATGGAAGGGTTTTACACGTTAATTATATATAACCAATGTTAAGAAAGGAAAAGGTTATATATATGAGTTTAAGGGGTAACGAAGGTTAATGAGAGGGTTTTAAAAGTCCCGGTAAGTATATATGGCTAGGAGTTAGCTTATGTTGATTAATAGGGGCCTTAACCATTGGAGGGTGAAGATTTTGACCCCTTAGAGAGTTAAAATACATGGGACAAATGTGATTATGCATATTACATGCATAATGTGGGTGTAAGTGGGGTAACCTGCGTCCAAAATAATCATCGACTTGAATGAGCTAGCATTGATACCACCATGAAGTTGAGAAATAGACTCACACTTCAAAGTAATTACATTATCATCTATTGGTATATAATACATTAGAAATACGCTTTAGTTTCAGTTTCCAATGTCTAGGTGACGCTTCCTATCCACCTGTAACTCTTCATGTTTCATATATTTACAATTTAATGTCAAGCATAAAATATTATATATCTAATAGCAATGAAAAATAATAAGTTTGAAAAAAATATACATTTGAGAATGGATATTTGCAAAATTATTCATATTGTCATATTTTTTGGAGGAAAAATCTACAGAGGATTAAGCTTGTACTTTTACATACCCCATCCTATCCCTAGCCTCAAGGGTAGAAGGAGGTGGCTACTATATTGGCCAAACCTCCAAGGTCCCATTATGGAAATAGGGTCTAAATTGTTTGATCTTTTTCAACTCCTCAAAACTTAAAATGGAAAATTTTATTTTATTAATCTTGTTAGAAACTTTCCAATGATATAAAATTTACTTTGATTGAAATCATGGATAAAAATAAAGGACCATTTAAACTTGGAACACTAAATTCTATCATTTCATCCTTAATCTCCATATGACACCCACATGGTACCCTATGGTGCCAACATGGTTATTATTCCCCCTAGTGAGTCTATGTGGATGGCACATCATCTTATTAATTAGAGATCTACCCTTTCTCATAAATCCACCAACCATTTATACTCGAGTTACAACCTTGACTAGCATGACTAGTTTGACCTCTTGACCCCCAGCCTAGTTGTTGGCGAGACCTTACTTAGGTAAAGTACTTGGTCGGGTGCAATACCATGTGGACACTAACTTTCAAGATGACTAGCCCAACTCTTGAGTAGGGCCCCACCCTTGTCCTCAACATGCAATATCGTGGTTAAACTCAAAGTCATTATAAGTTCAACCTTTCAATCAACTAGCCTGACCCCCCACCTAACAGGTCCCACGAGTGAATTCAGCCTACTTTGTGAGTTTTAATACTTAGAAATTTTTCTTTGATTTTCTTTCTGACTTCAGATAACCCCAAACCATACTGATTATCACTACCTACAAAGGAATAGATCCCTCCTTCCATGATATCAAGAATGAAACCCAAATATCTCACAAACCTTTACAATGCCCCTTAACCATGGAAGTCATCAAGTGATGCACTCAAACTGTTAGCTAAGTTGAAGCACGTAGATGCGCTTACTCCTAGAATTTGACGGGATGACAAAAAAACTCAGGCTATTTCTTATGCAATAACATACACACAGAATCTGCAATATTATTGCACTTATAAAAATCATAATAATTCAATCCAACCTCCTAACCACAACATATAGATGGATGAATTCATTTTTATGCACAACAACTCACATGTACAGAACATAAAATAGAATTGACAACGATACCTAGTAGTGAATCTTATCCATCAATTTAAGGAAACAAACAAATAAATTCACCATCTCATCAAGAATTTATATGGGGAATTAACATCTCGCTCACACAGGAATCCACAACCCCTATAACAGTATAAGAATGTGACTAATATGATAATATGTGTACATTATTCAAATATAAGAATCACAAGTAAATACGTATCTTGTACATACAAATGGAAAAGAAACTAATATTGACACTTTGTCTCTCAACCCAACCATAGACGAGCTACAACCAAAATTAATTGTAGTTATCACTCTGAAGAAGGATTCTAGTGGTTGAGGTGGATTTCTCTTGAGGGCTTTTAACCAAAAATTAGCTAAAACAAGATGCCACAAGGTGAAACTACCTTCATCCACCAGCTACACACATTACCATTTAAACTTTTCAGACATAGTGTTATAGACATATTTGGGCACATCAACCCCAAAATTATATGTCGATGTATTAGGGCTCATAAACCCCTAAAAGAGTTGTTTCATAACCTAAAGGAACATAGTCATCTGAATACATCATTCCCCAAAAGTTCTATCTGAGAAACCATCTAGAAATTGCCTAAATTGAACCATACTGACTACTACACTGGCAAAGTGCGATGCATACTGAGTGGTACTTTGCCAGGGTGCGATGCATACTAAGTGGTACTTTGCCAGGGTGTGACGCATACTGTTTAGGCCTTCTATAGGGTGCGATGGGCGAGGATGGACAAATGTCTGGGACTTTTCTCAGTTGGTTGCTCATGGAATCTTCTAGAAATTCTCATATGCCACTTGCCTCTCTGAATTCGCCCAAGGATGAATAAGGGATCTAGGAAATCATCTCCAATCCCTTCTCTTGTGGAACCAATTGTAACAAGTGGAATGACACTAATCAAACCCCATAGATGACTCACACCCTTGCAAACATCTATAAATGGATTTCCAATCCAAGAGATCAAGAGGCTGAAAGGTGGTGAATTGCAAGTAAGTGCTGATAGTTTGTCATTGAGGAGAGAACATTGTATTTTTTTTGGAGTGATCTTGGTATTTCATGAGGTGAAGAAGGATTGAAGCTGGGAGGATGGTGCTGGATCAGAAAATTGGGTTGTAATTCTCCTTTCTATTAATAAAGCTCTTCAAGTTTTCTCCCATATGATTATGCAATTGTGAATGCTATCATTTTTTAATGCTATCATTTATTCATTATATATCTGATTCTGTAATGTTTATGTTGTAATAGATCACGATGCTTTGATGGTTCTTTGTTGTTGTACTTGTGTAGGTACTCTCCAAGCGTGTTAAGTATGGGGAGGAGTTGCAGGATCTACAAAAGGAGAGAGAGAGAAATCCAGGGATTAAGCGGAAGTTCCAAGTTAGTTCTATTATCTTTCTCTCATCTGTTATACATAGAGGAAATCATTGAATTTCTTTACACTATTGTTTCTAGGGTAGATACCAAATCTAGAGGGCTAGAATTCTTTAGGAATACTAGTTTTCCTATAAACAAATTGGTGACTCTGTTGGGGATATATCAGATGTTTTTTTGCTGTTATTTTTTGTTCTATGTTCAATTTGATAAACTATAGACAGAGTCTGAAGTCTGCCACGTAGCCTTCAAACTACTGTTGCTCTGTAATTGCATGGTAGATGAATGCTGCTTCAGTCAATCTCTGGTTTAGTTTATGAATTAAGCATTTGACTTGCAAGCACATATAGATGTTCTTTCGGTAGCTCAGTAATCTCTCAAGACATTCCATCATACTTTGCTTATCATTGTTCATCAAAACCCAGCTTAATTCACTGAAAACAGCTCCACATTTGAGCCAAAACGCATTTCAGTTGTGCTCCCTGGATGATCGCACTGTCTTCCACTATGAATTAGTATGCATTGCACCTCCTAAGTGTAGTAAGTGTGATGCATCTCAATTTCTGTGAAGCCTAGGTGCGATGATTCACTGAAATCTTTTTCCATCTAGAAATTGAGGGTTTTTTACCTATTTTTAGTTTTGTTTGGTTGTTTTGCTGCAAATGAACAATGCCTCTTTACTGAAGCTTACTTGCATCACTTAGATCAGCCTCAATTACATTAGGATTAGTGAATGTTTTTATGTATTTTTTCCTCAATTACAATACTTTGTCGAAAAGTTGTTTTAGTTGATTTGCCGCTTTGGTACAAAAAGTGTCGTAATTGTCGTTTTTCGTCGAAAAGAGAAGTGTCGTAAGTTATTCCTTCCCTTGATAATTGATTGAACTTTTCTTGATGCATTTCATTTTATTTGTTTACATTTAAAGTGTTGAAAGCATTTTTGTTCAAAATTTAAAGTGTTGTTTTTTAGTCTTCCTTTCTCTTTTGAAAAAGAAATTGTCAAAAATGTCATTTTGAGTGAAATATTTTAGATCTTTGCTGCATTTAGCTTTCCTTTTGGAATCTTTCACATTAAGGAGAGTGAAAAAAAATACATCTATTTGCATTTATCATTTTTTTATTTGTGTGTGAAAAGATGATTTAGAGAAATGCACTAGTGTGTGCTCTTTGCTCTTTGCTTAAAAGCACTGTTATCTTCTTTCCCTAGTAGCTAGGATTTTCATTGCTCAAATAAATAAAGATTGTTTATCATTATAGATTGCATCTTAGGAAACTCAAATCATCATCACACGGTGAACCATTGAAAGGAAAACTCTAAACAAGATCAACTTTAAAATGAATTTCAATGAACCTAACAATTCTTTGGAACTTAACGCAACATATCTAGAGGTCTAGGCAAGTGACGCGTTCCAGCATTGTTAAAACTAGTGGCTATTGTTTTCATTGAAGGTTGGGTGATTCCTCCTCCTTGATACGACAAGTGCTAGCATGGAATTTTTCTCCCCGTACCGTCACATATATATTGGGAGACCACAATAGGCTTAAATCCTTTATCCATAGGAAACTGAGTCTGCCACCTTATTGATCACAATGCACTGAACGTAGCATTCGGGCAGATTGGCTGCCGTACATAAGTCCTTGGTAATTTCTCTTTAATTTATCGCCAAGGAGTATATTGTAGTTTTGCAATTGGTTTGGTAATCCCTTTGTCTAGATTCTCCAGAGTGGTCACTTTCATTCCTTTTTGACTCTCTAAAAGAATGGTCCATCTAAGCACTTGTCCTTTCACGCTCATTAAAAATCAAAGGAAAATAGAGTCATCTTTAGCTTTTTATCGACTCTTAAAAACTAAAAAAGCAAAGTTGTGTCCAAGTGTCATTAAAATAAATTGAATTCGGAATAACATCCCCATTCCTTAGTTGATCTTAGGTTGAAACATATGGCAAGAAATCCAGAGTACACCGATCAAGGAATCCATTTTGATGGGAATCCTAGTCCTTTTCCTTCTTTCAGAAATATTGGTGCTCCTTATATGACTACATTGTCCCTTCCAGGATTTACCATTGGCTTTCCAGTATGGTTGTTTTCAACCTCTTTGGTTCAAAATATCACGATTTCTCCGCAATCCAGTACACCTACAACTGGACAAAATCAACCTCCAGTTGATATTAAAGTTGACCCTTTGCCTTCTTCCTCTTCGCTTGGTGAAAGTTTTGGTACTAGTAACCAAGTGGCTAAGAAGAAGAAGAAAGGGAAGAAGAAGAAGAAGAAACCAATTCGAAAAGGGGCCAACCAAGAAACCATTGCTTTGAATGCAACATCTGATGAAAATCCATCCATTAAGCCTCACAAAGTCAAATATCCATGCATAATTTATGCGAGAGACCATTTTCATCAAAATTGTCCTTACTTTCCTAGGATATTGAAAGAATGATCTTCCTATTCACACCATCTCGTGTCATCAACCCTTGGAGATCATGTTGGTAACACACCATTAACTAGTGATAGTAAAGTTCATGGATAGAAGGGAAAGGTCAGGATTCCATGTAGGTTATGTGAAGGTAATCATTCCTTTCACCTTTGTCCCTTTTTGGATGAAGCCAAAAGAGTGTTGCATAACCATACTACTTCATCGCAGTGACTTCCATTTGGTTACAGGAAACTCTCCCTAAATCCTTCACTAGTTGATGAACCGACTAGCCAAAATCAACCGTCGGCCGAAACCACTCTCTCTGAAATTGCATCCAATGAGTATATACCCAACCCAAATCAACAGGTCGAGGCAAAAGTTGACTTGATTTCTTCTTCAACAAATCATACATTTTCCAAAGAAAGTGAAAATGATACCACTCAAGTTATTTTTGTTACTTCATATTCTAACGAGCTTGGGGGCGATCCGCCTATTCCATCAAGACAAGAGGAAAATCCTCCAATATTCATAACTCAAGGGTTTGATTCTCCCTTTTCTACGGTACCCCCTCCAAGTAGTCTAGTCACTTCCTTTGATTGGAATTGACTGTCAGGATCCTGCCTTCCTTCGTATGTGCCTTTCCAGATCATAGTACAAGTTTTTAAAATGATTGTATCTGGCACTATTATTGATGAAGGTGCATCAGTGAGTATCCTTTCCTCAACTTCTTGGAAAGCGCTTGGTTCGCCATTGCCTGTGTCTGTTACATAGAATCCGTTGGGTTTTAACAAAGGAACAAGTCAACCATTAGGGATCCTTCCTCAGTTACCTATCACTTTAGGAGGAAAAACCATTTATCTGAACATGATGGTAATCCCAGGCCCATTAGATTACAATTTATTCTTGGGTGTGACTATGTTTATGACATGGTAGCTATTGTTTCAACACTCTTTCAAGTGATTTTTTTCTCACATGAAGGCGGGATTGTCACCGTTGACTAGCTTTCATTTTCGGTCCAAATATGTTTCCTAGTCAATCATCTTCCCTAAATGGTCCATTTATACCGATGGTATCATCCCCGCCACAGGTTAATTATGTGGCAACCTGTTCTGTACCTACATCAACTGACAATCAATTCATTGATGTTGTTTATGAGTTCTGAAACCTAAAGGATTTCTGAGGATGGTTTGTCTTCTTGCGTCAACCTCATTAAAAAATGAATCAAGGAGTCTGAGGATAGTTCATTGTCTTGTGTCAACCTCGTTAAAAAATAAAACCAAGGGTCTCTGAGGATAGTTCCTTGCCTTGTGTCAACCTCGTTAAAAAATGAAATAGCCCCCATGAGGATAGTTCTTTTATTGTGTCAACCTCATTAAAAAAATGAAACAGGTCCTCGAGGATAGTTCCTTCTCTTGTGTCAACCTCGTTAAAAAATGAAACCAAGGAGTATGAGGATAGTTCTTTTACTGTGTCAACCTCATTAAAAAATGAAACAGCTCTTACAAGCATAATTCCTTGTCTTTTATCAAGCTCTTTTAAAAATGAAATAAGGTCCCAACTTCCAAGTCGAGTCTTTCACGTGATCTTGTAAAAGAAGCTTCAGTCCATCCACCTGATAGCCATGAGTAGTCTATTTAGGTGAATGTAATGAACCTTGGGGGACATGCACCTAATGGTAAAGATAGGTTTCCCTGTAGGTTATGTGATTGGTCTATCACACCATTCACCTTTATCTATCTGGACGAAACCAAAGAGGTGTTGGATAACCATCCTGCTTCACTGCAGTGACTTCCATCTAGTTACACAAGACTCTCCTTTTCATCATGCTAGGGGCCTGTAAACCAATTCAAGCATATTTTTTTGTTTTAAGCTTACGCTAAAGAAAAAAACTAAAGCCAAGCATAGTTTGTTCATTTGAAGCTTGTGTAAACATGAAACCAAATCCAAGCATAGTTCCCCATGGTTCAAGCTTGTTTAAAAAATGAACCCATTTTCACATCAAAATAAAAATCCAAAAATCAAAGTAGATAGTTGTTTATAGTTTTCACAAAATATTTTATGTCCAAGGTAAAATCATTCATCTAACCAAGAAAGTCAGAATGAATGCAGAAAAACATCATAGACTAGTGATGTTGGTGATAACATGTCACCACCTGTGTTATCATGTGCGGGAGCCTAGTCCAACGACTCGGTACACCAGTAGTATGGTGTTGTAACCTCAAAGGTAACTCATCGTTCCTGACATCTTGAATGTCGAGAGTGAGGTCCTCGATCTGATCCTGCAGCACTGCCAGGGTCTTTGATATATCTAGATCCCGAAGGACGACCCTCCCTATAGCCTCTCTTAATGGAATGTCATCTGCTTCCCGTGGGCATGCCACTGGTCACACTGGTCCAATATCTGCACACACATATGAGTTTGTTTAGTCTTGGTAACATCAAAAACACAAAAAATAATAAAACTGAAAAAACAAAGATGTGGTCGAACCATTTTACCTATAGCACTCCACTGCTCACTAACTGGTAATGCTAAATCCAGATCGCCCTGGAAATCTAGCCCGACATATGGATACTCCGCAAACACCATATCCTGGCAGTTGAACCACTCGAGAAAGGCATTTGAGAAGGAGATCTTTGACTGGCTGGCATGTCTAGCCATAAGGTCCACCCATCTCTACATCCGTGGTTCCCTCAGTACAGGCAATCCCAGGGAAATGTTTTGAGGTTGCATCAGTGGAATTATTTCCAAAGCAAAATAAGTCAATATGGATCCATAACCAAAGTTCTTGGTTCTTCCATTATTTACTTTGGACAATTGTTTTTTTATGATAGGAAGTATCGCCTCACACCAATTGAACACCTTCGATTCCAGGCATTCCAAGGCATATTGCATGTAGGATTTGTTCGCTAAATGTAAGGCCGTGCTACCAGCCAATCTAGCAAAGGTAAATAGCATGGTCCTCAAAGGTCGATCAGTATCATCCCGGATATAAATCTTACCATCTCTACTGGGTTGAGATCCATCCCTGCAGAACTGACGAATGTAATATTTCAAAGATTCACCCCCACAAGCAAATCCTTATAGTGAAAGAGGGGCACCACGCCTCAACAAACCCGTTAGAAAATAAATATCCTCGACCATGAAAGGAATAGATTTACCTTTGATCTGGAATACCTAGTCAATAGGATCCCAAGCATTGAGAAGATACTGCAACAAACTGATCTATTGCTGGATATGCGGAAAAACTTCAATACACCACAGTTTCTTAATGCATCCACTATGCCCTGGTCATGTAAAGCAATCATATCCTCCTCTTCATGTTCTCATTCATGCCATGTGACAACCATGTTGATCCAACAAATGTCTGAAATGTAAACAATAGATGAGTTAAGATCCAATTTGAGCAAAAACAGGTAAAAATTTGATGAAAAACATTGTATAAAGTTGCCTTTTTGTGCCCATCACACCCTACCTTTGAGCAAGGTGAGATGCATACTGACTGGCCTGTTGGCAGCTTAGTATGCATTGCACCTTTCGATACAAGCTAGGTGCGATGATTGGGGAATGAAATCTTTAAAACCCAGGGACCCAAAAAAGTGAAAAAACTTGCCCAGAATTGAGAAAAGAGGAAATGAAAATGAAGAGCTTGAGGATAGCTCCTACCTAGTCCTGACGGTGCAGAGAATGGTCCACAGGATCTCCCAAAATCAACTGGTGAAATTTGAGGGGGAAAACCGCTTCAGAACTCCAAAATCCCAAATTTGAAATGAAATGATGAAAGTGAAATGTTAAAACTACTTTTTATGTTTACTATTCATGTAATTCAAAGTGAAATGTTAGTTTTAGTTCATTTTTCATCCATATATATGTACTTCTAATCAATTTGATGGATTTTTGAGTAGGTTGAATGACTGATGAAATAATTTAATGTGCTAAACAATGAATTGAACATCTTTGACCACCAAGCAAACATTTTTTCTTCTTTTCGAGCTTTTATTCAAAAATTAAAAGAAAACTATAGAGTAATCTTTAAACCCTTTCCAGACTCGTTAAACATGAAAAGATCATCGAGAACTTGTCTTTTCTAGCTCATTAAAGTATTGGAAATTTCATCCCTCCTGTATTATTTTATCCTTTTTTGGACGAAAAAGAACTTATGGAGTTTTCTTTTTGCCCCTTTTCAAACTCTCTAAACATGAAAAGGACTGAGTTATCCTTGTTTTTAAACTCGTTAAAACAATAGCAACAAACTTGTCCATCTAGACAAGACCAAGTTTCATTGTTGCTAGACTCATTAAAATATTAAATAGTGTCAGGTTTACCCGAAGGGAAAATTATAGAAAAATCATATGTTATCCTCCTCAAGCTTGAAAAAATAAAGAGGTACTGGTCAACAATGACTGGGGAGAAAGGGGAAAAACTTGAAGAATTTATGGTAGCAAGTCGCTCTTGAGCATGAAACTTTCACTTCATCTCCATAATTGAGTTGGGTGGGGTTATTCCGTTCATCAGTCATCACACCATTGGTTGTTCATACCATCCATATTTTGGTGTTAACACTACCAATTCATCTCAGTATCGCTGACATGTTCAAGAGAAGTCATTCAGTTGAGAAATCATCATCCAGTTAATGTCTCATACACTGCAATACCTCCTACCTTCATTTTTCATGACCACCATTGTTGAACCTTGTGTTGTCAATTCATTTTCACCTCCAAAAATCATTTGCTTTGTTCTGTTTCCTAGATGTGGGATACCTCAAGGCCCTCCAATGACGAGTTACTTCTTTTTGACATCAGCTCATTATCCAAGAAGTTGACTTAGAAACAACCCTTTCAGTGCTTTGAAGCTTGCATACATCAATGGAAAGTTTCTCACTTCCAGCGACAGGTTGACATCAATGGCCTTCGACCGAAATATTTTGTGTGGTTTTCAACATAGGATCATGTATTCACACCACATGAATTGTACTCTAGTACCTTGAGGATCATTATCATTATCGGTGATCCCTCTCGCATTTGTTAACAACTCACATAATTGGCTGGTAATCAGGAAATGTATTTTCATGTTCGACTTCAGAACATCTCTTCACATGGTTTGACTTGTACATCGAGCAAAGATTGAATGAGTTTGAAGACCCCGGATCTAGTTTTACCCATCCTCACTGCGATATATTCAGGGATATAAAAACATCAAATATACAAAGGCTCTACATAGATGGTCATCCTAATCATGGATTGCGACTCTATATCTGTAGAATCACGAGTATGTATGTGTAGACGACTATCTGATCTATGTACATGAAATGAAATTTATAAAGCTAAGCATGGGTATGCCTCCCTTAGCTGGACCATGAAAATCATATTATGATGATGTATTGTAACTTATGCATGTCACCTTCCAGTTTGAAACTTCGGATCCTCATGATAAAGCATTTCACCCGACATGAATATTTACGACCTCATGCTTTATGGGGCAACTATTATAGACATATTTGGGCACATCAACCCCAAAATTATATGTATATGTATTAGGGCTCATCAACCCCTAAAAGAGTTGTTTCATACCCTAAAGGAACATAGTAATCTGAATACATCATTCCCCAAAAGTTCCATCTAAGAAACCATCCAGAAATTGCCTAAATTGAACCATGCTGACTGCTCCACTGGCAAAGTGTGACGCATACTGAGTGGTACTCTACCAGGATGTGATGCATACTATTTAGGCCTTCTATAGGGTGTGATGGGCGAGGATGGACAAATTTCTAGGACATTTGTCAATTGTTTTCTCATGGAATCTTCTAGAAACTTCTCCTATGCCACTTCCCTCTCTGAATTCACCCAAGGATGAATAAGGGATCTAGGAAATCATCTCCAATCCCTTAACCAATCCCTTCTCTTGTGGAACCAATTGTAACAAGTGGAATGACACTGATCAAACCCCATAGATGACTCACACCCTTGCAAACATCTATAAATGGATCTCCAATCCAGGAGGTCAGGAGGCTGAAAGGTGGTGAATTGCAAGTAAGTGTTGATAGTTTGTCATTGAGGAGAGAGCATTGTATTCTTGTTGGAGTGATCTTGCTATTTCATGAGGTGAAGAAGGATTGAAGCTGGGAGGATGGTGCTGGATCAGACAACTAGGTTGTAATTCCCCTTTCTATTAATAAAGCTCTTCAAGTTTTCTCCCATATGATTGTGCAATTGTGAATGCTATCATTTGTTCATTATATATCTGATTCTGTAATGTTTATCTTGTAATATATCATGATGCTTTGACAGTTCTTTGTTGTTGTACTTATGCAGGTAGTCTCCAAGTGTGTTAAATATGGGGAGGAGTTGCAGGATCTGCCAAAGCAGAGAGAGAGAAATCAAGGGATTAAGCAGAAATTCTAGGTTGGTTCTATTATCTTTCTCTTATCTGTTACACAGAAGAAATAATTGAATTCCTTTAAACTGTTGTTTCTAGGGTAGCTACCAAACCTAGAGGGCTAGTATTCTTTAGGAATACTAGTTTTACCAGAAACACATAGCCATAACCATACGAAGATAGTACAATGTAGAGAGATTCAACTCACTTTCAGGAGAAGAGAGCCCACAAACTGATCAAGTTCATCAATGCATAAAATAATAATGGGTAAGAAGTCATCTCTCCAGGTGGTTCATTAGTAAGCCAAGCATTAAAGCTTCAGACCCAAGATAGATCCTAGTGTTTCAACATCCCTCACAAGCACCTTAGTGACTCTTCATATGCCTATAGGTTCATCAATCCACAAGATCTCACCGGGTTATTCAGCCTCATAACAAACCCACTACTCTCTATAATATTTTTCACACAACCAAACTCTATAAATCTTCTTTAGTTGGTTTAATATCTCTAGAGCTTGACTATTGTAAATTCTGATCACTTCCCTCTCTATTTGTTTCACCTCCACTCTTAGGAGGAACATTTTATTATAGTCCACTTCACTGTGAATTCTCTTCCACTATCTCCACATGTGAGAATGATATTTCTCATGCCCTCTCATCATGTGTATTACTATCTATTGGGTCACCATGTAAGAATGTCCCAAACAAAATAACTGTCTACCTTCCAACCATTAGATAGCATAGCCCATCCCTCTTACTTAATGTTTTTCCTTTTTTTTCTTATGGTTTGAGTTTAAAGGATGCCTATACCCATCCTTGTATTTTTTAGATAAATTTAATGCACAATCAACCCATTTAAAATAAATCAACCAACCAGGACTATTATTTAAAACAACCAACTCATTAAGGAATCTCCCTGCTCAAGCAACTGGAATCTATATCGCTTTTCTTAGCCTTTAATTAATTAAAAATTATTAACAAAAAGGAAAATATAAAATATGGGATGTCACATTGCCACCCCCCTTTAGAGAAAACACCATCCTCGGTGTTCAATAACCAAATACAAAAAACATGCTTTAGACTAGCAAGTGTTGATTATGGAGCTTTATCCACATAGCTCTCTAAAACGTTTACATTGTATTTACATTTTCCTTACTCAAAAAATAAGAAAGGATATCTTTCATCCATTTCCCACGTGGCTTCCTTGGGCCTAGAGTGCCTCCACTACACTTTTACTTTCTCTATTTCTTGATTCTGGACCATGACCTGCAACTGATCCAGGATGCATAGAGGTTATGGTTGTAACTTTCCCTTTGGTTCTACCTATAACACAGACCAATCAATCACATGATTAGCATTTTGCATGTTATAGATCTAACCCAGAAATATATGATAAAATAAAAAAATCCCCAGAAATAACAAGATCGAAATAGATAGAAATGCTTCTCTTTATTAATGTCAAACCCTTAAGGTAGGACAACACCATACATTCACTCCTTAAGGAAGGACAACACTCCACAAGCCATATGCATGTTCATACAATATTCCTTGACATTTCTCAATGTGGAGTCTCTAGTCTCTATATAGGCCTCATACATACAATACCATGGCTCATTACCATGGTTCCCTCAATACCATCTATCTAATACCATGGGTCCATTACATTATTACTAACTACTTGTGGTCCCTTACATGATACTAGTTAACCGTCTTATTTATTACTATGGCCCATCCCATTATTACATTATTCCCTTGGGTACCTCCCTTTGTACCCCATATTATCCCCCCTAGGTATATAACATTCCACCCCCCTTAACATGTTTCATCCCCGAAACATGGGAAGAACACAAATAATAAGATATACTCAAAAGAGTAGTCCACTGGTACCATGCATGTGCATCTAGCCATCCAAGAGAAAGGTGAACCCTTGATCTTGATGGTGCCTAGTTCGCTTGAGATGGAAGTTGACCATGGCAGCTCTTTTGTGTTGATGTGTAGTAGGTGGATCTTCGTTCCTCACTATCAGTCATGTGGGGGTTGTTGTCCTTATGGCTAATTGGTTTCCATCTTGTTGGTTGTTTTCTTGTTGGGTGATGTGGGTGATGATATGTTGAAGTTTTAACCCACGATGTCTTTTTCTTTAATTCACCCTTTACTAGAGCCTCACTGTTATCTAGTGCATGTTGTGGTGTCTTATCTTCCAATATTACTTCAACCACTGAGCCCTCATCTAATGTATCAACACCTGTAACCTTTTCTGCTTCACCCTCTGTTTGTGTTTGATTGTCGATCATCACTGGCTCATTATCTGCTATGTCAATCCTTGGAACATCTTCTGCTTCAGCCTCCATGTACTCTACCTGTTTATTGATAGAAATATCCTGTAATGTAATTTTCTTCTTTTTATACTAGAGCTTCAGGAATTTCTTCTACACATTAATATTGATAGTACCCATAGATTGTATCCAAGGATATCCCAAAACAACATCCATATTATCCATCTCTGAAGTATAAAAAATCACCATGCAACACATACTTATCCATAGAAATCTTCAAATCCTTATACACTTGAACATTCTCATCATCCACCTGTGTGTTTTCAACGTGTTTTGCTGGAACTTGCAATTTTTTTGCCAAATTAACATTGATAAAATTATGCTTGCAACTAGGATTTATAGAAACAATGATCTTCTTCTTTTGAATCAATCCATGAACCTACAATAAGGAGATACCAGCCGAAAATAACCCTTTAGGTTTCTTGGTTTCCTTTTTTCCTATAAAAATAAAATATTTGCTAGGTTGTGTGTCTGTATGTATGAGTTTAGTAAGAGGACCCACAATATTAGATTACAGTCAAAGTGGTCACAAATAGATTTTGTGAACATATGCCAATTAGTTGTCTTTGGATGGCCTTTTTTATGACACTGCCACCATTGCCATCTTTCATGGTCCAAGTACATGATTCCCACACTCAGCTAAGTCTCATCATCCATGATGTAATTCAATCTAAAATATTTCTCCATTTGTGCTAGCCATCTAGGCAGATGAGAGCCATCAAATTTATACAAGTCCCTCAACTCTGATCTAGGCCTGCCATCACAAAAAAAAATTGGTGAGAATTTGAAATGGCTACAATTCCGTCAATATTGCTCAAAATCCCTATTATGACCTATTTTTGGAAATGGAACAATGATTCTGCATCTTCCCATGTGGTAAGCATATAGATCTAGGCACTGGAATTTTAGATCCACGCTGCAACTGTCCCACCAGCACAAAAAATATATGAAAAAAGAGCTAAGTTTAAATCAGTGCTATCTCCCTCATCCAGACTCCGATTCGACTGATTTTTTTTTTGAAATCGGGTATTTTTTCACAAAGAATCCAGATCTACAATTAGATTTTGTATATTTTTCCCCAAAACGTACATATCTGCACCGCAAACTCACTGCCCTGAAAAAATGTCTATAACACCACTGGTTTTTAGATTAGCGGTATCTCCTTCATCCGGACTCCAAATTGGCCGATTTCTTTTTTTGAAATTGGGTATTTTTTCACAAAGAATCTAGATCTACAATTAGATTTTGCCCCAAAACATATAGATCTAATCTGCAAACTCATCGCCCCAGAAATTTCTTACCAAAAAAAAAAATTCTCCACTTTTTACCAAGAAAGTGCTCTAATACCACTTGTTATAAATCTGATCCAAAAATATAAGACAATTCAAATATACCTAGAAACAATAAGAGAGAAATAGATAGAAATTCTTCACTTTATTGATCAAACCCTTAAGGTAGCGCAACATCATACATTCACTCCTTAAGGAAGGAGAACACTCCACAAGCCATATGCCTGTTCATACAATATTCCTTGACATCTCTCAATGTAGAGTCTCTAGCCTCTATATAGGCATCATACATACCATACCATGGGTTATTACCATGGTTCCCTCAATACCATCTATCTAATACTATGGGGTCATTACATTATTACTAACTACTTGTGGTCCCTTACATGATATGAGTTAACCACCTTATTTATTACTATGGCCCATCCCATTATTACATTATTCCCTTGGGTACCTCCCTTTGTACCCCATATTATCCCCCCTAGGTATATAACACTGCACATATCTATTAAGAAAAGAACATGGAAAACGTAATGAACTTTCACTGATGGTGGCAAGGTCAACAAATATGCTACTAACTCTATCCCTTGAAATGGCTCACAAAATCATGGTGCCATTTTGGTACAAGACCTAAATTTTAAGGAGCTCTTCTTGGGTCTAACTTGCAGGAATATATGTTCCACTTCTTGGAACTCTTTGTGCACTCTATGGAGGTTTTCATATCTTTTATGCACATCCTATGCTACTTTTAAATTTAATTTGATGGTTTTCATTACCTACTCCATGTCCTTCAACATATAGGTCCAATAAGGGTCTTATTTACTATATCTCTCAAGCCGCATAGGAGAGTTACAACTCCACCCATAAAGTGCTTCAAATGGGCTCATTTTTAGTGATTCTTGATACCCATTATTGTATACAAATTCTACAAGTGGAAGGTACCATTCCCACTTCCTTTGATGCTTCATTACGTACATCATTAACATGTCCTCAAGAATTATTTTTCTCCTTTTTGTTTGTCCATCAATTTATGTATGGAATGTTGTGCTAAATCCCAACTCAATTCCTGGCCTTGGAAAGAACTCTCTCGAAAAATTTGAAGTGAACTTGGCATCTTGATTTAAGATAATATTATTGGGAATTCCATGCAATGTTACAATTTCATTTATGAAATATTAAGCCACCTCACTAGCGAAATTGGTAGATTTAATAACCATGAAGTGGTGCACCTTGCTCAACTTGTCGATCACTACCATGATTGCATCATGTCATTTTGGATTCCTTGCCAGCCCTATAATAAAATCCATAGAAATTACTTCCCACTTCCATTCTCATATGGGAACGGGTTGCAATAAGCCATCTAGATGCTCACACTCAACCTTTGCTTTTTAGCACTTTATGCACTCGGAGATGAAATCTACCACCTCCCTTCTTAAATCGGGCTAGAAATAAAATTTCTTGATGGCTATCAGCATCTTTTGGTAACCCACGTGGCCAAAATATGACTTAGCATGAAGCTCGTTTAATATGAGTCTCTTCAAGTTGATGTTATTTGGTACATAAATTATACCTTTGAATTTAATTGGCCCTTGTTCTATAAGGCAACAACCCTTAATTCTTGATACTTTTAATATTTTTCCCAAGCGTGTTTGACATTTAGTTCAATATTAGTCCCATAGGAACTCAATTATACTATGTAGTTTACTTGTATTCCTCTACTAAGGGCATCAGCCTATCTATTATCTTTGCTTTTTATATATTTGGTTTCAAAATCAAATTGATTGAGCTTGGACAACCATCTAACTTTCCTTACATTTAATTTATTTTATTTGTAACACCTCCTTCATCAAAATGTAAAAACCTTCACTATAAATACAAAAACAAAATATGGTAACCATAGTGGTAAACTTTGTTTTTGACAAACCAACCAGCAACAACATAATGGTTCTCTTCCTTTGTTTGTTTGTTTTTTTTTCATTTTTAATGAATTAGAGAACACTTTTTTGTACATTTCACCATGGTACTTCTTGTTTTATTTGCATACATTTGATTATAATTTGTGCCATGTTTGTAGTTTGATGGGCCACATTCAAAGCTCTATTTATTGTTTCCCTTTCCGAGTCAAGATACAGTTTAGGGAATTTCCACAACAATGTTATTTCTTAATGATGGTTTCATCCTTGTCTATATATTGTAATCATGTGAATATATATATATATATATATATATATATATATATTATATATTAACCTTGTGATTTAATTGGTTGTTTTATACATATATTCATAAGTTTTTAATACAAGCCTTGAGTAATTTATTTCCAAACTTATGGAACCTATGAATATTATTTTAGGGTGGTTCCGCACAATTTTCTCCCTCCTAATACATTGGATTATTGTATAATACATTGGATTATTGTAACGTATCACATTTAAATATTTATATATGTATCCACAAGTTATTTGTGGCATTGAGCCTTGAGGTTTGGTGGTAACTATAGGTTATTTTCATGTATCAATGGTAATGTTATTTGAGGTATATTCATCTACATGATATCAATTGCATGGTCATCGCCACAACATATCTTCGATTACATCGTTATGATTTCAATGTGGCATCCTACTATGTCTCTGACGGTAATATTTGCTAGGTTGGATTTATGGACCATCAACATTTGTTTGTACAAATAGATGATCTAGATCGACTTGGTAGGGATTAGAGTAACTACCCTATCCCTTCCCTATTGTCGGATTCCATTTGCTCAAAACTTCCCACTGATAAGTTTCCATGCAACTCGATTAGGGTTTACCCACTATTGCTTAGAGTTTGTACTTGGTAGAGACCATCATATTTGTCTTTTTCTTCCATGGGGAATCCCTGGCTCAAGCCAAGGCTCTCAATTTTTTTTATTTTCTAAACAATTTTTTATCCTCCAGTAAATTTTCTAGTCTCTTTTTTTTGCATACAATAGTTAATGGCTCACTCTTCTTCTCATTTTTATGTCTTATTTATTTCGAATAAATTTTAATATTTTCCATGGTTGTCATGGAAAAGCTACAATACTTTAAGTAAGGTTTTTATGCTTGTGGTGTCAATAATGTGTAGAGACCCAGAGCTTAGGTACCATTGCTCCTGCATTTGAACAACTACTACCTAGGTTAGGGTCCTTTGTGACTCTTTTATTTAGGGTTTAAACCTTTTGCATCAATTATGCTTTGATTGATTCCATTATGATTTCAAATCTATTTTTTCCTTAGTTGATAATAATGTCTATTTCACATGCCTTCGTTAAATTTCTTTGCAGGAGCAGTCAGTCATTCCCAAATACAACTTTGTTTACCTTTTCAAATACAACTTTGTTTACCTTTTCAATTTTATTCTTGAAATGAATCATATTTTCATAGCCTTTCATTGATATCAACATCATATGGTCATTGTGACAGGTGCATTTTGGTAACTCCTCTCGAGTGGCCAAGACTTGGGAGGGTTATGTATTTATGCTTTTCCACGGGTTATTACTATGATTATTAATTTATTATCTCCAGGTCAGTCTTCAAACCCTTATCGTGGATTCATTTATTTACAACGGTTTTTGAACCCCTAATGGTTGTATGAGTCGGGCTTACTCCCAATTGTATACTAATATATAGATTTCCCTATTAAAGGAAAGTTTGTGGCCTATTTTTCTTTCTTCGATAGTAGGGAATATCTACATATTTTAGTAACTTGAATTTTAATGGGGAAAATTCCCTTGTGGATTGTGTCTTTTCGGTAGTAATAAGAAAAAGATGGATTTTCTATGCTAGGTTATGGTCAACTAGTTTCTTTAAAGGAACATTTTTAGGGAATATGAATCATTCGTTACTTGCAATTTCCCTTTTCTATAATATTTATATTGGTATCAACACAATGAAAACCTAATATTTTATTTTTGGTTATTCAAGTTTAAGTGCCAATTCTGTTATTTATCAAGTGTTCTACTGAGACCTCAATTACTTTCCATTACTTTCATATTGTTTTTTAATTTTAAACAAAAGAAAAAATTTGCAATTTTACTTTACGTGTATTTATATCTTAGTTTATATTAACGCCCTTTTTTCTTTCTTTTCCTCGAACGACGTAGACATTATTTATTTTTGAAAAATATTTATACGCATGCATATATAGAGAGATATTTTCGAGTTTAAAACTTCTCTGTTTACACAACGCCCTTAGGTTGTTTTGAAGACCTATTATCACATTTTGTTGCTTTATTGAATGTAGGTTTATATGCATATATTTTCTTGAAATGGATAGACTTATTTTAGTTTAGAAATGAATTGGGGACACTTGACTCTTCTCTGATTCCTAATTTATTTAAAGGTTCCACTGTTCAGCTTTCATTCACACTTGTAGGCTATTTTATTTGATTTAAGATATTATAATTATATATATATACAATTATCTCACCAAAGATTTATGGTTAATTTCTATCTTCAAATTATAAACAATAATTTCGTAAAACAAGTGTATTAGTTAAGTACCACTAGTACCTAAAATCTACACAAATTAACAAGACAATAATCCAAAACTCATATAAGTATTTTCTTTTTCTATTCTTTTTCATACCTTTCCTATTCCTACAATGTGTCAGAATTAGCTCAAAGTCTCATCATCATAACCCCTTTTTTATATATAGAGTCTGTAATTCTAAACCAATGCATATTTTTATGTACAACCACCCTAGAAAATACACAGTTAGTCAATAGACAACATTATTTATTTCAAATTACTTATCCTATTCTCAAATGTCTAATACAGAAAAAAATCAACCTACACTGCTCTAGACCTTTCTGGAAAAATATAAGAGGCTTCCACAATCCTCCCAAGCTTGAACTAGTTCTTTAATGGATCCCCTCGAGCTATCCTAAACTATTAAAGTAAAACAAATTTAGAGATGCAGTTCTATCCTAAGGTATTATCACCTCATGAACTGTTAGCAGTATCCTACTATAATTAAAAGATTCTATCATTATTTCTCTCCCACTGGCTTATATTCAAGAACTATCTTTATCTCCAACAACTCTTGAATCCTTTACATATTCCACCTTATGGAATTTATCTCCACCCATTTTTATTTTTTTGGTGGTGTTTAATATATGTATTTTTCTTCTCCTTTCTCCCAAAAGAAGATGAAAAAAGGAGTATTTTTTCTTTTATCCTACTTTTCTAGGCACAACCAACTCTAATTGTTTTTCTTTGATAGTTAGGGCTAATCTCTCATGTTAGCCTTTTATATTTTTCCTAAAAGTATTAATAACTTAATATAATTTCATTACTTTATTTTACCAAATAACATTTCTATTATAATTGCATCACGTTTATTACTTTCTTTAATTAAACTTCAAGTAAATAAATCATGTACTAACTCTTTCGGGGTATCACATATCCATCGTCTAGAAATGAAACACCATCCTTGGCGTAATTTCGCAGGTTCATGTTCATTTGAACAATGCTGGAAAAGAATTACTCATTTCATCTTCTAATTCCCAAGTAGCCTCGTCAGGTCCAAATTCTACCACTACAATTTAAAGTAGGTGATTTCTCGATTCTAGAGTATAATCTCCCTCAATTCGAAGATTTGTTGTGGTTCAACATAGAATTCTCCTTCTGGTTTGACATGTACCACATGCCAATAAATTACATGAGATGGATTGAGTAGATACATTTTTAGTAAATATACATGAAAAATATTATGAACTTTAATATGTGTTAGCAATGGTAACTGATAAGCCATTTGTCAAATCCTCGCAAAATTTTCAAAAGGTTTGTAGAAATGTGAAGCTAATTTAGAAAAATTCCCCATGTATAGGGAACTCTTCTATGGTTTTACTTTAACATAAAAAAATTGTCCGACACTAAATTATTTGTGTCCATTTGAGGTTAGCATAGATTTTTTGTGTATCTTTCATAGCCTTTAAATTTTTCCTAATATTTTTAATAATTTCTTCCATCTCTGGTAGTTGTTCAGATCATAACATGATTTTGTCTTCTTTCTTACACTAGTCAAAGGGGATGTGGCAATTTCTACCATACAAGGCCTCAAAGGGACTCATCTTGATTAAGGCATGATACCCATTGTTGTAAGTGAATTCCACCAAATGTAGATAGTCTTCCAACTTAGTGGGTTGATTCATAATGTACATGAACAACCCCTTGATTAACGCTTTCTGTCTGGCCACCTATTTGTGGATGGTATGCTATGATAAAATTAAATTGTGTTGCAATCCAGAAAATAGTGATTAAAAAAAAAAAAAAACGATGTAAACTTTGCATCTTTGTCTAATATTACTATATTTGGTATCCCATTTAGCTGGTAATTTACTTTCATAAATAATTATGCTACTTGAGCAACTTTGTATGTGGATTTTATTGGAATGAAGCAAGAAACTTTAGTTATCTTATCCAGCACCACGATAATTGAATCACGTTTCTTTCAGGCTTTAGGAAAACAAATGATAAAATATAGGGATATCACTTCCCATTTCCACTCTGGAATGGGTAGATGATTCATGAATCTTGTCAAAAGCTAATATTATTCTTTCACCAATTGACACTCCTCACACTTATTCAGCTATTCTGCAACCTCCATTTTAATTCTAGGACAATAAAGTTCCTTTTTAAGTGCAAACATCATTTTTTGGTACCATGGGTGTGCAACATATGGTTTGTTGTGCTATTCAACCAATATGAGTCATTTTAGTTCATGCTCATTTAGAGTAAAAAAATGTTTTTATTCAGCAACGACACATTTTTATCAATTTGATACTCTATATATTTTTCTTGTGGATTTTTTCTTTCTACGTTGTCATAAAACATTTTGTAACTCTTGTATTTTATTGTTGCCCTTTTTATTTGCTCATAAAATTATGTTTCGATTTTATGCACCTCAATCTCACATAGAATCCTTGACTTTCTTCTGAAAACATCAATTTGACTATTTTCCTTTGCTTTATTATGCTTTATGTCAAAATCATACTCTCTCAAGAATGCCATCCACTGAACTACCTGAAATTTAGATCAGGTTGGCTGAAAGGTATTTTAGGCTAATGTGGTACATTACTAAAGTGAAATTATTACCCATTAAATAGTCCCTCCACATTTTCAGGGTGTGTATCATAGTTCCTAATTCATAGTCATTAACTGCATAGTTATTCTCGTGTTCCTTTAATTTGAGGGATTCATATGCTACCACATGCCCCTCTTTCATAAACAATCCCCCTAATCCTTCCAAAATTGCATCAGTACACACCACGAAATCCTTGTTTAGATCTGCTATTTGTAAGTAGGTGCTTCTATTAACACGAGCTTTAACATCTCAGAACTATCCTAGTAGCTTTGGGTCCATTTGATCCTGATGGGACCTACTATTGTTACCTTTTTTTCACACCCTATCCTACTATTTCTACTATCATTTATCCTACTTTACCACTTTTTCACACCATAAAATCACTCTACATTGTCTAAACTGTGTCACTCTATAGTGGAGGTGAGAATTACTAATAAGGACTATTTTCATCTATATTTGCTTGCTTTAAGTAGATGTTAAATAAATTTTTATTTCTTGACTTAATCGACTAATCTATAGACAGAATATTAAATATAGGGAAGACACATAAGTACGTGGATAGGTCATCGGAGGTCCAACACCCAATCCAACACAGACATCAAGTGACCATTTTGGAGCAGTTATTATGTACTCAATTTGGTACTCAAATCAACACTTTATTTCAGGCTTGGCACGAGGCAACCAATCAACTTTCGGTATCTCGAGACAGTCTCTCTTGTTCTCGAACATGGTGTTAGTTTCCTTGATCCAAGTTAGTTTCATAATTGTAAAAATTCAGTTATGATCTGGTGATGTGATTATGAGGATTTAGGTTACTTAGTTTAGTCCAAAAGATAGGTGTATTTTCTTTCCTCGATCTCTTTGTTGTAACCATTTATAGGCTTGACTCCTTTAAAAAGGCCTAGTGTTTGTATGGGAGTTTACACAACAACACACAAATAGAATAAATATGTGATGAGTATATTGTGACACGATATCATTTGATTTTGTTTTGTTTAAGATTGAAACTCTATGACTTATGTTCTATTGAAGGTTTTTAATATAATTGTCTTGGCTTCTACGTATATCTGAGAATTCATGTTTTCTTGATCTCTGAAATATTGAATTAAGTTAGACTTGTTCTACATTATTGAAAGTGCCCACCATAAACCTTGATCGAGTCATGTAACAATTTTCGTTAAGTAGGAGGTGTGTTTCAAAATCATTAGATAGAATTGTACCTGAATATTTGTTTTCTTTAGATAGAATTGTACATGAATATTTGTTTTCTTTCGTTGATGATTTCAAGGATTTACGTACTTAAAATTGCATGTAAATTTCATTTGATGCTTTCATAGATCTAACGTTGTGATAGTTTTTTCGTGCTTGAGGATCATTATCATAAGTATACTCTACAACTATTAACTTATTTGATTTCTCTCGTGATTTCATAAACATCAACAAGAAGAAGGTTTCGGTTTGGAACATATTTTTGAGAAATGAATCCTTGTAATTTTAGGTTGAATCCTCTCTTCTGAAAGAAAATGATTTGATCATATCTATATCTATATCTATATATATCTATATCTATATATATATATATCTATATATATATATATATATATATATTATATATATATATATATATATATATATATATATATATATATATATATATATATATATATATATATAGATATAGATATAGATATAGATATAGATATATATATATTATATATATATATATATATATATATATATATATAGATATATATATATTATATAGATATAGATATAGATATAGATATATTGTTCGAAAGAGACTCATGTAGCTTATGTTTAGTTTGAATTCTAGTGGCAGTTACTTGGGAACATTGTGTCATTCGTTGATAAAGTAGAGAGTGTTAATGCTTGGAGAACTGCATATCATTTCTAGTGTGTTGGTTATCCGATTTACAGGGTGATGATTATTTGATATGTAATGTAATTTGAATGAGTGGTATGCTATTTATTTGATTTCATAGTGATCCTTGAGCTAGATTTACTTTTGTTCACTTGCTTGAATAAATTGAAACTATCTGTTATTTAATTTCTTAGATTGATTTTGAGTTAGGAAGCCGCAGGTTATGTGTTTAGATGATTAGTTCACTTTTAATGAAATAGTACATAGGAAATAGTTTGAATTATTTTGCAAGACATTATTGAGTTTACTTTCGACTCTTAGCACCCTAAGGATTAGTTTTTCATAATGATTTTAAATGAAGTTGGTTGTTAGATTGATTTGAGAACATCACTTGTGATAGTTGCCAATCTTATTTCTAGAAGAATTTTTGAGGTACATGTGTCACAATTGAGAATGAGATAGTAATTTGGGTGGTGTAAGTGAAATAAATTTCATTGTTAGTAATTTATATTGTATAGTGAAATAGGTTTCTTCACTTCAACAAGCTTTGGTGTAATTATTAGGAACATATTTGCTTATTATGCACTTAAATTTGTGCTAAGTGTGCATAAGGTAAATATAGATCTGAATTGTAATGCATTGCAACTCAAATTTTACGAACTCCAGTTGACAATTTAAACTTAGGGAATTCAACGATATATAAAAGCCCTAATAGTTTTGCCACTATTGATGAGGAGTTTCAAACTGTCCAGGTAATATTTCTCTAAATATTTATGTGTGGTAAGGATTTTGCAAGGAAATAAGAGGGAATAGAGTGTACAGTAAGACGTGAGTGAATAGCCATGCATCCAGTATGGTGGGGTTGCTTCAAAGTCTAGTTGTTTATAGTAGATATTTGTAGTGTTTTATTTTTCTTACATGCAAAAGTAGAGGTAGACCTAGAGATAATAAGGGGATATTTATTCAAAGTATGAAATCACTTTTGGAATTAATTGGTCCTACAAAGACACCCCCAACTAATCTTGCTAATCATTACGCAGGTATCAGAGAGGAGGAAGGAATATCTACCACAGAGGTCACTTCAGTGAAAGGAATATTACATCAAGAGGAGGAAGCACAACTTCAAGGTGTACCACAACAAGATTAAACTATATTAGCAGCTAATGTAGATACAAAACTTGTGGTAGTCTCATAAGAGGACCTCGAAGGGTTTGGGACCTAGGTACATTAGACCCAATCTAGTTGAATATTCTTCTAGCTAGAATACTATACCTAGGCTTACTTATGAACTTGTAACAGAGATGGCTAATACAAGAGGTGGTTAGGAGAACATAAATGGTGACAAAAACAATGAAAGAAATAATGGTGGGGCCAATAATGGGGATATTGATAGAATCAACACTTTAATTAGTGGGAATAATGAGCAGAGAGACGGACCAAGAGGGGGGCCTAAGTAAAGTGAGGAAGATTTTCAAAGACTAACTTTGGATTTCCAATTCTCGACATCACCATAATCATTACTATGAAGAATATCCCTTTGGAATCTCTTCTAGTTTTCCATGGTACATCCTCTAAAGACCCTAACACTTTCCTATTTGAATTTGATATTTTTTGCAGAAGTTATAATTACTATTATGATGCACATAAACTTAATCTATTTCCTTCTACCTTAAAATATTTATGACTGAGATGGTTTATGAGTTTGGGAGAACATACTTTTTACTCATGGTATCATATGAAGTCTGTTTTTCTTAAAAAAATATTATGATTATTGTAAAAGAAGAGATGTTAATGATATGTTTAGGATGCAATAGATGGAAGATGAGAGTTTAGAAGAATACCTTCAAAGGCTTCTTTACAACTATCACAATCCTGAGTAGGTAATCTGGATGAGAGAACCTTTAGTACTATCTTTTTAAAGGGTTCAAGCAAAGAATGCATTGAAACACTAAATCTATTGAGTTCCAGTGATATCTATGAGAATCCCTTTGCTGAAATAATTGAACTTTGCAGAACTTATTCTACAATTCTTGGTAAGGTGGGAAAAGATTGAGGGATAACCCAAGGGATTATGTGTCTAGGAATTCTAAACTAGTACAGGGTGGTGTCACTCGAGTTGAACTATCCTCTTTGAAAATTTTAAAAATGACATCCTAAATACCATTAGTGATCAGTTGGATACTCTTAAAACTAAAAGAAAACAAGAGGAAGAGAAGGTTGCTTTGGCTATTGTATATCCTTAATGTAGTTGAAATCATGTTGAGATGGAATGGCCCATTAATATGGTAGAATTTTACGGGATCTGTACCTATGAGAACCCAACTCACGAGTTTCCCTCCATTCTAGGATTATAATATATTTTCAAAGAGGGGGTTGATATTAGTGAGATTCCTCAATCAACTAGGAAACCATTGTGGAGGGTTCCAAACAATAATACTTATCAGGACCCTAATATGCAAGGTTTTCCTCAAAATTAGCCATGGAATTCTTAGCCATTTTACTCCTCTTGGCCTAAACAACCACCTCAAGGTTCACGTTGTAACCGAAGGTGGAGAAGGAATCCTTATGGGAGCACCTTTTAGCCTCAAAACCAAGCACCTCCATACACTCAGCATCAATGTCCATGCTACATGCCTTATGCATCGAATATTCACTAATTTCAGCAAGGGTATAACCCACCTTACATTTAAAAACCTTCATTACCATTACCACTTCTAGTACAGCAAGCCTTTCCCCTACCTCAAAACACCAATCCATATTCACAACAAATGCAATAATCATTTAACCCGCCTCGACCAAAACAGTTGCCTACACAACCAATTTCTAATCCTAATAGTAGACCTCCTCAACATGTACAGAACATTGAGATGCAACCTTGTCCCACTTATGTTATTACTACTTTTCCCTTAAACGAAATTCAGCTAAGGTCTGGGTGACATGATAACAAAAAATAAATTAGTAGTAGTTATCCAAGAGGAGTATCCTCATGTATATTTTGAAGATAAAACCATTGGAAGAATAGGAAATGAAAAAAACAATGAAATAAAATAACAATACGAGCTCTTAGAACCCAAGCAGCCTCCTTTTCTTAAAAAAATTGCTTGTGAATAAAACGAGAATTCCCACAGAATATGAACTGGAGTTTGAGTTAAGGAATGTCTGCATAAAAATCCCTTTGTTAGAAGCCACTAAGGACATTCCTATTTATACCAATATTATTAGAAATCTTTGCATTAAAAATCCAAGGAAGAGAAATAATAATCATAATATTAAATCAATAAGCCAAATGTCAAAAATGATATCTGGATTATCACCAAAATATGATGATCCAAGAAACCTTGTGGTAACCATAGAGATCAATGGAAATTTTCTATCTACTACTTTAGTATATTTGGGTGCATCCATCATTGCAATCACTGTTTCTACTATGAAATTATTGCAATTAAAAGAGATAAGACCTGCACCCATTGTGTTGGAACTAACAAATAATTGCATTGTCAAACATGTGGGGTTCCAAGAAGACATAGTGGTAACAATAGATTCCTGGGAATATCCAAGTGATTTTATAATAATTTCCCCCAAAACTAATAAACCTGGTCACCCAATAGTTTTAGGGAAGCCTTGGTTGTCCACAGTTGATGTTGTTATTGGGTGCATAAATGGGGAAATGACAATTTCTAATGGGTTACAAATTCAAAGATTGACTATTTTTCCACCTGCCCAATTAGCCGCTGAAGTATCTCTTTTCCTAGAAAATACCTATAGGGAAGAAGACTATATGCTTCCCTTTTTGACTTTAGAACAATCAAAAGGGCTCCGTGAACAGTTAGAAGAACATGTTTTGCAACAATTCTTATATGATATCAACTGTATAGATTATCCTATTTCTTTTAGTGGCTACCATCACATTTTCAATAGTGAATTTCTAGAAACTTGTCACCCTTCTTTTTTTTCATCTTTTACTATTGCATCCTTGGAAGAATACAAAGAAATACATGCCCAACTTGTTCAAATTAGCATTGGAAAAACATTTTGTAATGCTACAGATTTTAAGTACATAACAAAGACAAAAGGTAGTAAACATGATTCTAAAACAACTTGAAGCATTTTCTTAGGATTATTTAGATATGAAAGGGATCCATCCTGATACTTGTATGCGCCACATTTACAAAAATGAAGAAATCAGGCCTATAAGGTAGCCACGAAGATGAATGAATCCATCTCTCAAAGAAACTGTCAAAGATGAATCGCAAAAATTTTTGAGTGCAAATTTGATATACGCCATCTCTAATGGTACATGGATATCTCCCTTGGTCATGTGTCCCAAGAAAAATGGGAAATGGTGAATTTTTGTTGAATGTAGAGAGTTGAGCAAAGCCACCCTACTTCCCTCTACCTTTTATTGATCAGGTGCTTGATACTTTATGAGGGAAAAAGTACTTCTCCTTCTTGGATGGGTATAGCAGCTGCAACCAGATCTAAATAGCCCCAGAGGACCAAGAAAATATTACTTTTACATGCCCACGGGTCACCTATGCTTATAGAGTTCTTCCATTTTACCTGTGAAACTCTCCAGCTACTTTTCATAGAGATGTCCTAGCTATGTTCGTTGATCTTATACATGACTGTGTGGAAGTCTACATGGAAGACTTCATAGTGTATCGGGATGATTTTCAACAGGCTCTAGAGAACTTGGAAAACGTGTTTATTTGTTTTGAAGAATCCCATCCGGATCTAAGTAACATCAAATGAAAAATGATGCAAACTGGGGGGTTTTTTTTGGTCACCATGTGTCAAAATCAAAGATAAAATTTGACCCTACAAAAATTGAGGTAATATCACACATTTCAATCCCAACGTGACAAAAGGAGGTAAGAATTTTTTTGCGACATGCAGGGTATTATAGGATATTTATTGAACATTTCACTAAGATTGCAACAATTATGTTTAAACTACTCATGAAAGATGTTTATTTCCTATGGGATACTAATTGTCAAGATGCGTTTCAGGTACCGAAGGAAAAATTGTCAACTACCCTAGTATTAAGAGGACCTAATTCGTCTCTCCCTTTTCACATTTGTATTGAAGGATCAGATACAACCCTTGGAGTTGTGCCAGGGAAAAGGAAGAATCACATTCCTTATGTTATTTATTCAATTAGCTAAAATTATTGACCTTCAGAATTAAATTACACTATTACTAAAAAAATAATTACTAGTAGTAGTCCATGCTATCAAAAAATTTAGGCACTCTATTACTAGTTACACAACTTTTTTCCATATTGGTCACTCTTCTATTAGATTCGTTATGAATAAGAAAATTACTAATGGAATAATTACTAGATGGTTACTCTTATTTCAAGAATTTAATATCATTGTGATTTATAGGCCTGGATGAGATAATTCGGCTACAAATTTCTTGTCCCAAATGAATATTGCATCAGACATAACTCTAGTACCAGTTCCAGATGATTTTCCTGGCGATAATTTGTTTGTTGTTTCAACACATAATCCCTAGTTTTATGATGTGGCTAACTATCTAGTATCAGGAAAGCTGCCACAGAATCTATCTACGAGGGCAACACTATATGGCGTAGTGCCGACTATTCTTGGATAGAAGGAGACTTGTACCACATTAGACCTAATTTAATCATGAGAAGGTGTGTATAGGAGGATTAAATGTATGATGTCTTGAGAGCTTGCTACAATGAACCCTATGGTGGGAAATTTGTTGACAAAATAATAACTTATAAGGTCCTACATGCAGGTTTTTACTGACCCACTCTCTTTAAAGATGCCAAAAGGTTTGTTTCTAGTTATGATACTTGCCAAAGGATAGGGAAGCCCATTCCAAATGATGGTATGCCTCTTCAAATTCAGATATCAATAGAGCCTTTTGAAAAGTGGGCATTGGATTTTGTAGGCACCATATCTCCCATTTCCAAGAAGAAGAGGTACATATTAGTTTGTACTGATTATGTGAAAAAATGGGTGGAAGCTAAGGATTTATATTCTGCCACTAAAAATTCTATTGTATATTTCCTATTTCAATACATATTTACTTGGTTTGGGGTGCCTATATAAATTGTAACCGATTAGTGGACACAATTCACTTCCAAAATAGTAAAGGCTATCACTGAATAATACCACATTAAACACCCGAAATATACTCCATACCACCCTCAGGCAAACAAACAGGTTGAATCCACTAACAATGTCTTGGGGTCCATTCTCACTAAAATAGTTCAACTATGCCATCGATACTAAGCTGATAGGCTACTTGAAGCATTATGGGCTTATTGAATGACATGGATAAATGTGATGGGATATACTCCTTATGAGTTCGTATATGGGAAGTAGGTGCTTCTCCCCATTGAATTTTAGGTAAAAACATTTTGGATCATACTCAACAAGGAATGGATCTAAATGAAGCTTAGAAGCAAAGAATACTTCAGCTGAATGAACTTGACGAAATTAGATAAGATGCCATCCAAAGAATTATGTTATTACAGGATTAGAAATCTTAGCGACATGATAAGTATATCAAGAAAAAGGTCATCCAACCAGGAGATTGGGCACTGTTGTATGATAGCAAATTTAAACATTTAAAAGGGAAATTTTCAACGAGATGGTTGAGACACTATAAGGTGGAGAAATTCTTTGATAATGGCTCAATCAAGATTAAAACCATTGATGATGATAAGAATTTTATTTGTGGTAAATGGCCATAAATTAAAAATCTACCACCATCCACTCTCCTGACAAGAATTTTTGCAAAATGTGATGCACGATCTAGAAATGGAGTTGGTTCAAAAAGAAGGATCCAGCTCCCACTTGTTCTTAAAAATTGATTTCTATATATATATATATATATATATATATATATATATAATATATATATATATATATATATATATATATATATATATATATATATATATATTATATATATATATATAAGTGGGTTGACTTTTGTTTTTATCCACAACTCACATCGAATAAAGAGGAAATCTGTCAAGGATAGGTTTATTCCTTCATTTGGACTTAACAGATTATTTATAGAAAAGGATGTTTTGGAGTCTACTGTCAATGTTTCATACTCCCTAAAATTGAATGTTGGAGCATTGACTGGCCCAGGCTTGTTAATATTGATGAGATAGTAGTAGTTAGGGATATATCAAGTACAAAATTGTTCTTTTCTGGGCTTGGCAGAATAAGTATGGAAAAGAAACTCCCTAGAGTCTACTTTGGGTTTTTCAAATTGTCTAAAATTGAAGACCCTAAGCATCGCCTAATTCAAGCTTGTTAAATGCATAAGAAATAAGTAGATATGGCTCTGTTGAGTACAAAATTATTATTTCCTGGGCTCAGCGGGATAAGTACAGGAAAGAAACCCCCATTAGGGGAATTTTGAGGTCTAAAATGGGCCTCATAACAAAAATGTACAACCAAAACAAAATTTATAAGAACCAATAGGATTCAAGATGATGATGTCAACCATGGGGGGTGATTCACCATTTTTGGAGTAAAAAAGTTAAAAGATTAAAAAATAATAAGCAATAAAACTACTTTTTCAACTCATAATTTCAACTTATCACCCTAAGGTTTTACTTAATTTTTGAGCAAGATTACTCATTGGATGCAAAATATAATTCCTCATTCAAGGAGTACCCATGTTGCATACTTTTGATGGACCTTGCTACATCAAAAATGAGAAATACATGAAAAACGTTATTACAATCACGTTTCTCATGCATTTCTCATTTTTTGTGTAGTCAAGTCCATTGAAAGTATGCAACATGGGTACTTCTTAGATGAGGAATAAAATTTTGTGTCCAACGAGTGTTTATGCTCGAAATTTGAGTAAACCAATAGGGAGATAAGTTGAAAATAGAAGTTGAAAAAATAGTTTTTTCCATTTTTCCTGCTACAATTTGATGATATAATATAATATTATTTTATTATTTTCACTATTATTTTATAATTTCCTCAAAAGTCCACTAATTCTTTGAGTATTCTTTTGTGAATTTCAAACTCCAAAAATTGAAATTCCCGAGGCAATGATCATTCCATGCTTGGTCAAAATCCATGGATTGATGGCACCAGATAGTTCTACAGCAAGAAGAAGTCATATTTCAGTCACACTTCCTAAAATTGGCTTACTTGAAGTTTCAAGGAAGCTTTATGTTCACTTTTTCCAGTACAGTCACAATTTTTCACTGTTTATATAACTTCAAGGGTAAGTTTAGAGGTTCTGGAGTTAATTCGTACTAATCATAGACTGAGTTCGGTAATCAATAATTCCTTTGACTATGAATATATGGTCTAGAGGATATAGATGGTATCAACTTCAACCCAACAACATTTAGATCAATGGAGGTAACAAATCGAAAGTTTTTGGATCATTCATGATTAAACATATTTTTTTGGTAATGGAGTCATAATGTAACTTAAAATAGCATCAAGGTCTATCACGATAAAAAAATTTAGGTCAGAGATGGTACCTTTGAATACCACCATCATAGATTTATAGTATACTTATAATCCCTCTAATGTTGCATTGATACTTGGGATGTTGCTAGCTATGTCCTTCATAGTAGAATCCTCATGCAATTGTTGTATATTTTGCACATTTTTACTAGTGTAAGGGAAATTTATGAATAGGTAGGATTCTCCACAACCCCAACATTTCATAGATTCTCGGTCCTTACCAATACCCACTTTAGTAGTTTTTTTTTTCATCCCAACTTGCTATGATTTTCTGGTCTAGTCATTGTATTGTTATTCCTAGTCTGACCCCCTTTCTGTATACTCTTTTTGGTCTCCTTAAACAGTCTAGGTTTCCCACTTCATATCCCCTAGCGCGCTTTATTTTTTAAATAGTCCAAGTTTCCCACTTCATATCCCCTAGTGTGCTTTATTTTTTAAACAGTCCAGGTTTCCCACTTCATATCCCATAGTGCACTTTATTTTTTCTTGATCAAGCATGAATTTTGGCTCTCACTCATTTGCTTATACTATTGATAACAAATCTAAGCCTTACTGATTACTTCATCAATATTATTTGGATTTTCATACAACTCGATCCTTTCATTAAAAGAAAGCAGGAGATAGTTCAAAAAATTCTATACCTTTTCCCTTCCATCTTTGAGGTAGGGCACATAATATACCAAGTGGGTACATTTCATTACGAGTTCATGCATTGACATATGTCCCAATTTTAAATCATGGAATTTCTTTGCTCAATCACCAAAATAAAGCTTAGATATTAAATACTTCCCTTTAAACAGTTTTTTAAACTCCTCCCATTCAACCTCCCTAACTTCCAAATTATGAACAATTCTCATTTCCTCCCACGACAAGGATGATTCTCTTTGTAGCTAGTAGGTGCATAACTTGTCCTTTAGTTTCAAGGATCAATTATATACTTGAAAAAATCTATTAATATCAACATCCATGCCTCAGTTGCTTCCTTTGTTTCTTAGTCAAATATCGGGGGTCTAATTTTTTAGAATTCCCCATGAAGTTCTATCTTTGGCTTCTTCTCTGGATTCATATACATTTTAGAGAAACTATGCTCCTATTTTTATTAATTTTCCCCTCTTAACTTTCCACTACTTCCTCTACATTCTTACATTCTGATTTTCCCCTTGATTCTCTTCATCCCTTATAGTTTTTATTGTTTCAGGATTTGACCTGTTAGCTAAATTCTTAATCGATTGGCCTTGTTTTGTGCTAACTTTCAACAATTGCTCATGTTCAGAACACAAAGTTACCAATTCAGCCTATAAGAGACTCATTATGCCCATTAGCTCTTGGTTGGGATTATGAACTTGTTTCCCTAGGTGTACATATATCTCTTTCTCTCTAACATGCATATTTTTTGTTCTCCCATATTTCTTAATTGTCACAGCTCCTTTTCTCTTAAATCCACAACCAACCACTAGTCAATTCAACAAGGTTAACTTAAGGCCGCAGTTTTATAACCTAAGCTATGATACCACCTATAACATCTCCTTCATTAAAGGGTAAAAACCATTACTGCAAATACAAAAACAAAATATGGTAACCATAGTGGTAATTTTTTTTTGACAAACCAGTAATTAACAACATAACGATTCTCTTCCTTCTTATTTTTTTAATGAACTAGTGAACAATTACTATACATTACACCATGTTATTTATTGTATTCCCTTTCATACATTTGCTTATAATTTTTTTCTTGTTTATTGTTTGATAAGAAACATTCAAAACTCTGTTTATTTTTGCCCTTTCCAAGTCAATATAGAGTTCTAGAAATTTCCATAATTATGCTATTTCTCAATGATAATTTGTTCCTTTTCTATATATGTGTTCATATGAATCTATATATTTGTAGAACCTTGTGATTCCATTTTTTATCTACATACCTATATTCATAAGTTCTTATGACAAGCGTTGAGTAATTTATTTCCAAACTTTTGGAACCTATGAATATTATTTTACAATGGTGTCAAGCCTCATGGCCTTGACCCTCCTAATACATTAAATTATTGTAAGGTATCAATTTTAAATGTTTATATATGTATCCATGAACTAATTGTGACATTGAACCTTGAGGTTTGGTGGTAATTGTTAGGTCCCTATACTACTAGTGTAACCCCTTATTATTATTAGTACAACCCCCTTATTATATTGTTGTGCCCACGTAGTCCTCATATTTTTATTATTATGCCCCATAAAAGCCAACTATGTTATTATTGTGCCCTTACATTATCATTGTTATGTCGCCTATGATTATATTATGACCCCTTAGACTCCTATTATAGAAACGAGGTCTTGTCATTTGTATCATCCAAGAATTGTTCATTTGTGTAATGTAAAGGAGGTTGAACCCTCGAAGAGGCTTATTTCTAAGGCGTCGATATATCTTTTCTATCCTTTTCTGAGATGGTTTCCTAACATTTGGTATCAGAGCTTTGGATTCTAGGGTTTCGTTGCTCCAAACAGGTATCGTGGAATTTTCACTATAACTTTTTCTTCTGTGTCGTTTCAAAAGCTAAGAAGAAAACCCATTTGAGACGAAATCTTTCTAAACCTTGGGTCCAAATTTTAGATCTTTTCCCGCTATACTTTCATAGATATGATCTTCGTAAGTTAGGGTTTTTTGCAAGTTCCATAATTTTATCACAAACAGGTCACCGTGAACTTGTCGCTCTAATTGTTTTCTACAAAGGTTCATACTCTGAAAAATTAAAAACCATTGGAGAACAACTCGTGGGGAAGTGCAGGCAGAAATTTCAGATCTTGTTTCGCTATATGTGCGGAGATACATTTCAAGATATTTAGGTTTTCTGCAGGATCCTAGATTACATCCCAAACAAGTGACCCGGGGAAAATCGTCATAACTGTCTCTCTGAGCATCAGATTGAAATTTCGTAAGAATTTACAGAAAGAGGACAGACTGTAGTTTTTTGTGTATATTTTTTAGATCTGGAGGTCGAAATAGTGACATGTGGCACTTCATACAATTTTGATCTTCTTAAAAGGTTTATAATAAGGTCATATTGGGAGATTGTGCATAACTCTTTCTTTGAGAATCCAATTTCCATCAGACTGGTGGCATTGAAAGGAGGACACAGAGGCCTACTACAGGTCATGATTTCAGAACTGGAAGATCTGAAATTACAAAGTGACAGTCGTTCCAATATTGAACTCCTAAAATCAAGAAAAGGCAATATGAGGAAGTTTGATGGAAAGGATCTGATAAATTGGATACTACAAATGGAGAAATATTTTTATCTACATGAGGTGCAACTGTTACAAAAGGTACGTATTGCATCTTCATATTTAGAACCATATTTTACATAGATTATGAAGAGGAGGAAGAAAAGGATCGAAAAACATCTAAAGAAGGTGATATACACCAGGAACCAATCCCTGAGAAAGAAGAAATGAATCTGACCATATCATGTAAAGCATTGGAAAGAATTACCACTCCTCAAACTCTCAATATAGAAGGACATATCAAGAAGAAAAAGGTTCAATAAGTGAAAGATCACATTGAGAAAGGAAATGACTCCGACCATATCTTGTAATCCATTGGCTAGAATTACCACTTCTCAAACTATCAAGGTAGAAGGACATATCAAGAAGATAAATGTTCAAGAAGTGAAAGATCACATCGAGCATCAACAAATGAATCTAACCATATCTTCTAATGCATTGGAAGAAATTACCACTACTCAAACTCTCAAGATAGAAGGACATATCAAGAAGAAAAAGATTCAAGCAGTGAAAGATCACATCGAGCATCAACAACAAGTTTTCCAACTTTTAAAGGATAACACTACTTTGGTGTAGAATCGAATGAAACAATAGGTATATCAACATCGCAGCAAAAAATGTTTTGATGTAGGTGGTTGGGTATTTTTACAACTACATCTCAAGCAAGCTATTTATGAGAAAAAAATGTTGACAATACTACATGCACTTAAGAAATGGTGACCTTACCTAATTAGAAGACACTTCAAGGTAAAAATAGATCACGATAGTCTTAAATAATTTTTAGAACAAAGATTATATTTAGAAGAACAGAAAAAATGGGTCACAAATATTTTGGGCTATGACTTTGAAATCATCTACGAAAAAGGGAAGCAAAATGTTGTTGCAGATGCACTCTCAAGAAAGGATGAGGATGTGGAAGCGGTGTTTTGTGCTATTTCTATTATCCAACCAGATTGGATAAATGAAGCAAGGGATGAATGGAAGAAGGAAGAATAAGTGTGGCCACTCATTCAAAAGTTGCAGAAGATCCCAGTTCAAATAATATGTCCTGAACTTGATTGTGAAGGAAAAATCATATTGGAACCTAGAGAAATCACAGAAACAAGAACCCAATAGCTACGAAATTGATCAATTTCAGAATATCTCATCAAGTGGAAGAACCTACCCATTGAATATTCCATATCGGAGGATAAGACGTTTATACAAAAGAATCAAGAAATACTCAAGCGTTGAGGACAACACTTTGAAGGAGAGGGGCATGTTAGGTCCCTATACAACTAGTGTTACCCTCCCCATATTGTTATTATTGTGCCCTTACATTATCATTCTTATGTCGGCTCTGATTATATTATGACCCCTTAGACTCCTATATATATAAAGGAGGTCTTGTCATTTGTATCATCTAAGAATTTTTCATTTGTGTAATGTAAAGGAGGTTTCCCCCTCGAAGAGGCTTATTTCTAAGGCGTTGATCTATATTTTCTATCTTCTTGTGATTTGGTTTCATAACAGTAATTATAGGTTCTTTTCATGTATCACTAATAATTTCATTTCAAAGAATATACATATACATGATATCGACTGCATGGTCACTACCACTGCGTACCTTACTTGGATTGAAAATGGTTATGATTGTGAGGTGGAATCCTCTTATGCCTCTTGTGGAAATATATGCTACATTGGTTTTATGAAAGGTCAGAATTTTCTTGTACAAATGGATGATAGAGATGAACCATGTAGGTATTAGAGTAACTAACCTATCCCTACCCCATCATTGACTTCCATTCTCCAAAAAATTCCCACCGAGAAGTTTCTCTACAATAGGGTTATGTTTTTCCCACTATTTTTCATATTTTATCATTGGTAAATAAAATTGTATATCTATTTTACTTCAAGTTGTTTTTTTGTTGAATGTTTTCTTACCCTCTCATAAATTTTCTAGCCTCTTTTCCTTTTGTATACAATATTTAATTGTTCACTCTTATTCTCTTTTTTATGTCTTATTTATTTAAATTAAGTTTTAATCTCTTTTCCATGGTTCTCATGGAAGAAATACAATCCTTTGAGCAAGGGTTATACTAGTTGTGGCATCAATAATGGATTTTGGCCCCATAGATCTAGTACCATTGTGCCTACATTCGCAAAACTAGTATCTAAGTTAGGGTCCTCTATGCCTCTTTTCTTTATGGTTTAACCCTTTGGATTCAAATGTGTTTTGACTAATTTGAATGCTATTTTAATTCTCTTTTTGTCTCATCTTATAATAATTTGTCGATTCAACGTAAGAACTTAGCCCTCCTTTTAGATTATGGGTATCTATATCGTACTTGAGACTAAAATCATTCTTTCTTGTTTTTCTTTTATGAGCTCGAAAAGAAAAAACACTACCTATTTCCAAAAAAAAACTATACACATGTATGTATATATATGAGTTGAAAACTTCTCTATTTACACAATACCCTTTAGCTATTCTCTTACTTCTTTTTAAGACATTTTATCACATTCTATTGGTTTATTAAATGTATACTTATATGCATATATTTCCTTGAAACATATTCACTTATTCTAGTCTAGAGATAAACTAGGGAACCTCTGTGATGTAGGATCCCTGACCCTTCTTCGAGTCCTAATTTATTATGCCCAAGACTGACACTGTTAGGTCCGTATAATACTAGTGATTACCCCATTACTATTGTAGTTGTATCCCTTATTAATATTGTTGTGCCCCTATTGTCCCCATATTGTTATTATTGTGCCC